>ADNK01001964.1:2500-14092 GCA_000320545.1 Bigelowiella natans CCMP2755
ATGTGAAGAGGAAGAGGAAGAGGAGGAGGAGGAGGAGGAGGAGGAGGAGGAGGTGGCGGTGGGGGGGGGGGAACTGCTCTACTGCGTGAAAGCATGTGTCGTGTGTGCATATAAAGAGGCTCACATACCCACAATGGCAACGATAACAGGCTCGGGTGCTGTAGGGGCATGATTCACCGATGATGATGATGATGATGATGATGATGATGATGAAAGATCTTCGGTCAAGGCCACAGTGGCACTCAGCATCTTTAGATCCCGCTGCGTAAATAATACCTGGATGCAAAGACAACGGGGGGGGGGAGGGAGAGGGGGGAAGGGGGAGAATATGCGAGAGAGAAATATTGGAAGTAGCATGCATATACATGGGTTACTGAAGCTAGGAATTAGATGTAAACTGCTCCTCCTCCTTCTCCTTCTCTCTCTGAAATCCTTCCTCTTCGTCGTCATCTTCATCTACTACCTTAAGCACCCGGGGAAGACAGACTGCGACGTAGATCAGAATCTAAGCAGATGGGGATAAAAAGGTTAAGGGGGGAGGAGAAAAGGAGGAGGAGGACGAGAAGGAAGAAAAAGAGATGAAATATCGAGTAGCAAACCCATCGTTCAATGTTCGCGAGAGTGTCCAACGCCACGTTGTGTTTGGCAGCTACGTTCCAGCTGATATAGAGTGAGTATAGGCTGTGTACTATCGTCGCGTTGCGTGATGGGAGGGGAGGGAAGAGAAGAGCAGAAATAACAAGGGGGTGCTGCCTGTGAAAAAGAAGGAGAAGAAGAAGAAGAAGAAGAACAAGAAGAAGAAGAGGAGGAGGAGGAGGGGGAAGAAGATAGAGAGAAGAGGGGGATGGGGATCGAAGACTACTCGAATGGAAGCTCCGAACTCGCAGCAAGAGCGAAGAAAAGCGTCAGGAATATTTGTGCAGCCCGTGGTAGTCGGCCCTTCATGCGTAGAAAACAAGCACACGTAGAAATTACTCTCACCAGTGCCGACGACGACGACGACGACGAAGACAACAACTACCACTACCACTACCACTACTACTGCTGCTACTACTCGTCCTACTACTCCTTCCGAAGCACAGTGGGGAGAGGTTGTTGCAGGGTAAGAAACAGGTCTTTTCTCAAAGTACGGTGTCCCTGAAAACACGGTGAGTGGAACCCCTACTGCAACCACTACTGCTCCTGCTACTACCAATGCGCTCCTCAGCGTCACTGTTCCGTGCTGTGACCTATTTGTGCAACGGACGACGAGCGACCAACGAAGACGACGACAGGGAAACACACAGAGAGAAAGGGGGGGGGGGGGGGGGGGTGGAGCAAAGAGTAAGGATATGACCCCAAGTCATTCAATATCATCAAAAAGTATTGATAGAAAACAACTTCGCGAGAGATAAGGAAGGAGAACAGCATTGAAATTGAAGAAGCTAGCGACTCTGTGCAAAAAACATGGAGAGCAAGCTATTCTGACCAGTGGAGTTTGTGGGTTGATCTGCCAGGACCAAGGGAATATCTCGCTCCTGGCAAATGCATGGTGGTAGGGGGGGGGGGAAGAGGAGGAGGAGAAGGAGGAGGAGGATGTTTTCCATTGTTGATGTTGTTGTTGTTGTCGTTTTGCAGTGAGAAAGTATGTTATATAATGGCGAAAATCTCGTTCCTTCTCTCCCTTTCTCTCCCTATCCCTCTCTCTCTCTCTCCCTCTCTCTCTCTTGCTCTCGCTCTTCTCTTCTTCTGTGCGCTTGTTGCTATTACTAACTGAATGGCAAAATGAATGCTCGAATGACCGAACGACTGACAGCTACTACTGCCTCTAGCAGTTAAACGACGACGTACAAAATCGAGTAACCTCTGCCACGTCCATTGCTGCGAGAAAGTCGACGCCCTTTTTCAAGTGTTGCAAACGTCGTGTGTACGTGTTTGTACATATATATATATATATATATATATAGAGAGAGAGAGAGAGAGAGAGAGAGAGAGAGAGCGAGTACTTTAGGAAACCCTCTCATATTCCACGTCCTCGACGTCATCGTCATCATGATGATGATCATAGTCATCAGCATCATTATGGGGCACATCATCTTCCTCCCTTCCACACCACAAAAAGCTTCAGGAACACAGAGAACCTTTTCGAACTCAAGACTTTCCCCAGCACGCATTGTTGTGCTTAGGAGAAGGCCAAGTAACGCTTGCCTATCGACCGATTACACAAGGCAGGGGGGGGGGGGGTTGAGGGAAGTAGTCAGGCGGAGTGGTAGCGAGGGGGGACAAGTGCAATGGACGCCAATTCCAACTGATGCGTGCAGAGAGGAGAAGGACATGTATTTGTCAAGCTACAGAGAAGGATTCTCTTCCTCAATTCTCTCCTGTCGGTCATTAAAAGTTAGTAATGCCCGGCTCCTTATTGTTCCTTCGTTCTCCCTCCTCTCTAAGTTCGCTGTCCTCGTGGCTTCACCGTCGAAGCGGTAGGAGGTTGTTGTTTTACCCCTTCTTGGTCTCCTCGTTCGGGTCTTGCAGTATGCGGTTAAATACCTCCCATACGCTCTTTGATCGATCTCGTCGCGTTCCTGGCAAAGATTATGGGGATAAGCAAGAAGAGGAAGGTGAAGAAGAAGAAGAAGAAGATGATGATGTTCCATAATGCGACCAATACCTTTCCTCCTCGATTGCAGATATAGATACCGATCGAAGTCCAGCTCCACAACGATATACTTGAGCTGCCTTTCAAGGCGAGGGTCGTAGAGTATATTGTACACCTGCATGATGACGACGAGGAGGAGGACCCAAAACAAACGGCCCAGCGGCGGCACCATTATTTTTCAGGAACGTTAAAGATGCGTTCGATAGTGATACAGTGATGATTATCTAGCAGCGGAGAGTTTTAATAAATAAAACAGCTTAAATCTCTTTCTCCTCCTTAGATCTACCTCAGTGGCAGAGGTCAAGCTCCCGTGTATCACACCTTGCAGGTACACCTGATGTGGTGTGGTGTGTGTGTGTGAAGAGTTTCTGGTGGAGATAGGATGAGCTAGAAGAGTAAAGGCAGATAAAACGAGAGTGGGGTGGCCACGTCTTTGTACGCTTGTACCACGATCACTTCACACGACAATAAATAGTCGTTATTATTAGAATATGAATAATCGTAACACCAACGCCACCACATGCACGGATTAACATGTGCTCAACGTCGTACATGGCATCCGTTCGACTTGAAATAGCCAACAGTCTCTGGAAGGTCTTCGAGGGGAATCGGAGGCGATGAGGCAGCAGCAGCGGCAACCGTTGCGACAGCAGCAGCAGATTCAGGACTATTATCGTTCTGCTCGTTCGAAAGAGATGCTACCGGACTCCTTGATTGAAAAACATGTACTTTCCGATCAGGTTTCACCATCGCTGTCTTCTCCACTCGCGGCGTAGAGAAGATGTTATCCCTAGCAGCCTGAGACCGGGAGCGACGAATCGTCGCGAACAAGTGTGATGGAGCGCCAGAGCGAGGAAGGACGCTTGCCGTGGTGCCCAAGACATCGCGGCCTGAAGCTTCCTAAAATAGGAAACATCGTCTCGTCAATATCAGATCGTTTGAGGATACGCGAGAATACTCGAGAATACTACATTATTAATGCTTTAAGCAATTGATGAAATGGCGTCTCACCTGCACCAGGACTACGACTACTACAGCAAGGGCGGCCCTTCTCCAACGCACCATCTTCCTCTCTCTCCTCTTTCTCTTTCGTTCTCTTCTTTCCCTCCTCCCACGGCCCTCCTCAAATCCAGCGGCTGGCCCGTCCTCCGCAAACGACGCTTGGGGCCGGAAGAGGACAGGGCACGTCACCGCCGAGGAGCAAAATTCAGATCTAATTTGAAACAAGAGATCCGTTTTAGAAAATAAATCAAGGCGAAAATATACGTGCGACATGAAAATATGAGCAGTTTTGCGTAGCAAACTCACAAGGGCCTCAGCGCTTCCATCTCCTCATGGGGAGTGAGCTGTGAGTCGATGTGGATAAGAGAGAGAGAGAGAGACAAAGCTATATAACCACGATGGGGATCATCATTATGGGTGGCGCGCTGCTGCAGCTGTGAACTAGGAGGGCCTTTCTACATATCGGAGACAGCAGGCAGGTCGGTCGTCTAAACAGCCAGCCATCATTGCAAACGTAGGGGAAGTGCAACTGAATAGTTTCCCGAAATGCTTCTCGATATCAGGTGACACGAATCGATTGCTGTGCAGCAGTCCATAGAGGAGTTACAACGCTTGCAGTTGTTTCCCCTCGTGCTTGTCCGCCCCCCTCCCCCTGATGGAACAATGGCTTCCGAAGCTCGACGAACTCAGGCGGCAAACGGGTCGGAGCCATGATATTTCGATTCGTTTTGAGGACACATAAGTTGTCCTCTCTCTATGTCTATCTGCCCCTTTCCCCGTCGTATTGGGGCCGGAAGTAATCGCCCCTTTACAACCATCTCGTGATAGCTCAGTCAATAACTCTCCTTTATCTTCCAACGACAGCTGCTGTATCTTTGCTGGTCATCCTGGCAATTGCAGCAGGTGGAATCTGGTTCACGTTCTCCGAGACTTTGGAGAACACGACGGCATATAGCGATGACTTCTCCCTGGCTCCTTTGAACTCCGCATCGTCTCGGAGCAATGGTCACAACCCAGCGAAGAACCTCCACACTTCAGAAGCGACAGCAGCAGCAGCTGCAAAATGTCCGCCGGACCAATCTTCCCAAACGAATTTCCGTGCAGAAGTGTCACAACAGATGCTCAAGCCGTGCGTGGGCCTCACCAATTTCCCTAAGGAAGGCCTTAACGTCCACGACATCTCTCTCAAAGGGAACTGGACCAAACGAGGGTAGCAAGAGCCGAAGAAATATACATACTCAATATATATATATATATATATATATATATATATTTACTACGGCTCTAACAACGAATCGTGAAGTAAGAAGGGTAGGAATAGCTAGGGGAACGATCCTGAGTCCTCGCACTCATATCTATCTCATCAAAAGCGTCACGAATTATGCTGTGCAGGTACTTCCGGCAGCTCCGCTCAGAGTTTGGCTTTTCGGGAGGGCTGCAGATTCCCAGCAGTAACAACAACAACAACAACAACAAAAGAGCTTTGCTCGTCGAGGCGAGGAACGGTGGAGAGTTGCTCCCACCAGAGTGCCTAGCCAGCGATGTAGGCATTAAATTCGTCGTGTTCATCGGGGACTCAACTGCACGCGGGATGGCGTGGAGCTTCCACCGGCATCTTCGTCAATTTCCTTCGATAAAGACGCTCGATGATGATGGCTCACGACATGTGCAGATGGAGTCGCAGCCAGGGGACCACGGGGAGCAGGATGGCAGTGTCGAGGCTCGAGGGAACTTCCTGAAAACCAAGCCCCACGAGAAGCCGCCAGGCCATCTGCACGTACGAACGTGAAGTGTGTTTGTTAGTATGTGTTTGTGTTATTGTTGTGTGTGTGTGTTTTACGATGGTGCTGTGCGATAGCAGCAAACAAGCGTCTCTTTTTGTTGCATTCGCATGAATTAAGGCATGTAGTTGCGTAAAGTCCCCCCCCCCCCGATCTCTTTCTCCACGTGTGCCTTTTCCTTCTAGCGATCGATGAGAAAGCACACATCTCTTTCACACAGAGCTGCTAGCCTGATATTCATCGTTTGGTGTCTCCTGTCCCCCCCCCCCTCCCCCTGCCCCCTCTGATACAAACAACTTTCCAGGAGCAGGTATGCGAAGCTCAAGGGGGTAGTATCGCCTACGAATTCGTCCAAATGGGCCGATTGGACAGGCCAGAGATCCTGAAGCTCCTCAGGGGCTACCAAAGCCTCGGATGTCGAGGGTTGATCTTCTTCGCCGGCGGCCTTCACAATCTTGCATACCAATCCCGTTTCTACACAGGCAGTCCTGGGGAGATACCCACGGGCAGGGAGTGGAGAGAAAGCATTGCGCCCGACCTCCCTGACGAAACAGGGGCTGTGAGCGACGCGCTCGATGCCTATTACAAGGCCGGAGAGCTCGGAAAAGACATGGGGGAGGCCCTGTCAGTTCTACTCGCATCGCTGAGGAAGTTCCGCGGCTTCGTAGCGTCGAGAGCTGCCCCCGTCCCTCTCGCCAGACTGGGCGCTCTCATCGACGACCTGGCGAAGCATGAAGACGGTGTGCGGCAAGGCCGCTCATCCGCCCCGAGGCCAGTTGCCTTTCCATTCGATCGCCACCAGCAGTTGAGGAAGATGCTGCAAGATTTGCAGCCCTTTAAGTACAGCAAAGATGGCGGCGGCGGCGGCGGAATGCTCTCCTTTGCTTGGATGACAACCCCCTCCGTGGATTCGACGCTGTACGAGTTGCCCCCCCCCGGCCCCTTCACGCGTCTCGGCCTCCCCCATTTCTCCAGTCCGGCGCTCTTGAAGAGCTGGGCCATGAGTGACAGGATGGCGGTAGATGAGCTCGGTGGCGAAGCATTCACGCTGGTATATATCCAGATATGTGTGTGTGTGTGTGTGTTAAATGTGTCATCATCCTTCACCATCCTATCATGTGCTTGCTACACTACGAACGCTATCATCATCGCCAACCTTATCGTGCCAGCGACTTGCAATGATCATATCCATCAAGTTGACTCCAACATTTAAGACCCGTTTATCATCATCATCATCATCATCATCATCACATCATCATCATCGCTATTTCAGTCTTTGTTTGTACTGCTGCTCCTAGGTCGACGCATTCGGGGCCTCTAACATATACGGAGGCCTCCGCTGCGATGGGATTCATTACTCCACCGACGTAGAGGTCGGAATGGAATCCAAATGGGGCTGCCACGGGTTCGTCATCGTGCAGGATCTGATTTTACAGGCGATGTTAAATGGGGTCTGTAAGAAGAAGGAAGTTGAGTTGCAGTGTTTCTGATGAAACCCAAGAACAGTTATTCAGTTATTGGTAGATGCTTAGCCGCTATGGTATAACGCTGTTCTAGTGCTATAGCACAATGAAAGAGGATTAGACATGCATGCAATCGCAAACGGTGACTAATTTATGTCGAATGAAAATGCACTACCACACTCGATCCTCTCTTCCCAAATGACTTTGTGTGTTGTTTGCATCTCTTCCACAAGCGCTGGCTCGCATGAGTATTGTCGGCATTCGAGTGCATGTGACGTGTGTTGCAATTATGCTGCATGGTATGCATGATTATAATAAGACTTATTACGCTACAGCTCACCAACGGGCGCGAATGCGTTCACCACGGTGTTGTGTTGTAACAACTCAATAAGAGCCTATATCTACGGACATATTATTTTTTTGGCTATAAGCTATGCAAGCTGCCTTAGCGAAGCTCCATAGCGTAGGAAGCGAGTATTATTATTCGTTGACATTGAAATCTCGTACGTATGATGGCTTGACTACGGGCTCACGGTACTACACAAAGTCATTTCTTGTTGAGCATTAATTTACAGCAAGAATATAGATTCATCTCATTTCTTACTCCGCAGCAACTTTGCCAACAGCTATTTACACCTTGTTGCCATCGACGAAGCATCAGTATCTGCCCATGTGGTTCTCCCTTGATGTACTTTCGCGGTTGCTTCACAACAACTTCGAAAGGCTACTTACCTCCAAAAAACATTGCATGTTTGGACATAAACTATGACCACACACACACACACACACGGAGAGAGAGAGAGAGAGAGAGAGAGAGAGATCACTTGACAGAAGTCCACTTCTTTGTTCCTTGGGCAGGGACGATGATTTCGTTGATATTTGATGCAGCTTCCCCGCCCCCTAGCCCGGAGATCGAGTCATGTTTTACTTGTGACATATCGAGCTGATCCAAGAGGAGAATGAATCACCACAACGTAAAGCAGCAGCCAACAGGGGTCAATGCATCGAACCTCCGCTTTAATAAAATGCATGCACCCGACACTATTCTCTCCCTCTTCCTCCTCGCCTTTGCCCTCTCTAAATCTAAGTACTCCTACCACGATTTTCCCTGCCATCACAGTTGAGTCTTGAGAGGTACTTTCAGAACTCTTCAGGATCACGCAGTTCCCGTACTTTTGAGCGAATTCGACCGCTGCTGACGCATCACTCAGTGTGTTGCATCTTACCACAGCAGCGGGGCGCATATCTTCTCTCAACTCACTCCACACCGCCAAGCCTCTCCTGTCAGAGGGATGCGAATTACCTGAGGTCAACGGAGTAGAGTTGGAACGTTGAGCTGAGATCGAAACGGCTCTCTTTCTTGCCCATCATTTGTGCGAACACTGAAAAGTGACAACATCGACGATCATGGTATCAACCAGATGTGAAGAACGAGGTAATTGAGTCAGATAGTTGCTCTTGAAGCTTTTCCCACGCCTTCGAGTCGACTAGGCCTTCGCAGCTCACCTTCCGAAAGCGCCCCGCATTTACGGTCATTGGCGAGGCGATTTCAGGATCTAAATGAGATTAATGAAGATGTTATAGTTGATGGAATCAGAGGCTGATAGAAGACGTTATAGTTGATGGAATCAGAGAGGCTGATACTCAGTATTTACTGTTATTTGGACCCGATAATACACCGTATCGCCCGACGCAAATGCCAGCGACCAACGCAGCGACGCTTGCAAGGATGAGGACGGCCCAAGGCATGGAGGGATCCATTGCGACGACTCTGTATTCATGGCAACCCTAAGTGAATGTTGTTTATAGTCAATTTTCGGATTGTATAAAATTCACACCTAATTTCTCATGATATGAGAGGCGTTTTTTTATCCAACCCTATTCGTTCATTGCAATCGAAAGCCTTTACCTATCATGTGGGTTGCTGAAACTTGTTCCGAAAATATAAGTGTTGTTGGATCACTCACCTCATTGTGGTACTGGTCAAATGACCCGTAAATAGAGCGAGGCCTTCTCGGAGACATGATCATTACGCTGACAGTGCGGAAAAACAAAAGCATCAGCATCGCTCGATGGCAAAGCATGCTTCGACAAGGCAAGGGGAGTGTTTCCGCACTGACCCCATCAACAGCACTCCAACGGTATTTTAAGTCGTGAGGAAGAACCCTCGCTCGCCCTGTCCCCCCCCCGCCCGTCGCAAGGCGCTCGATTTTATTCGTCACACAGTGCTCGATCAGGGAGTACATGCGTGCAGGAAAAAGAGCACGCTCGAGGCGGTAGTCGCCACGGGTTTTCGCCTCTGTTTTACGATATATTGTCATGTCGCAGTCAAAGAACGGCCAGTATTTATCTCTATTTATCGATATTTTCCGGATTTCTCGAGATTTTGAAGCTGGCAGCTACGAACCGCCCCTCCCCTCCACTGGAAAATGTCCGTCTCGAGCCTTGAGCTGGTTAGCTCGGACGCCATGGTGAGGGAGGAAGGGCCCGGATTGGTCGAGTTCGGCGAGTTGGGGTCAGGGAGGAAGACGCTTGGTGAGGACCGCGATCAAGGTAAGAGTATGCAGAATTTGGTCAGATCGCGCTGATCCGAGTTCCGCCGGATGTAATCATTAATGCAATTTGGGTAGATGCTGCCAGCGATTTTGAAGACTTCATGCCGGAGGAAGGGAGCAGCAACTCGGAGTTGAAGTATAGAGAGAGTTTCGGTGATAGACCCGGTGACGACGATGATGATGCTGATGGTCAGAAATACGAGAAAAAATGGGTGAAGTACTTACTCATCCTCGGCAATCCGCCTCCCCTCACTGCCCGACAGGTGAATAAAATCTACAATTAAATATTTCACCGTTTCAATAGTGATACGTATACATGCAAACACACACGCACACGCACGCACAAGCGGCGCATAAGGATGCCATCATCTAGAAGATCCTGAAATGTAAAATAAGTATATCGATATATATTGACGTTGAGGGCTGCTGTGTCGTTGCTCACCAACTCTTCTTCCCCTCACATATCTACTCCTTGTATTCACTGCAGTGGAAAGTCTTCGGCCTCCTATCACTCGCAGGTTGCATGATTTTCGCATCAATGCTGCCCACAGAACAGCGCTATTTATGGAATATTCATTTATGATATTATTCGATATAAATCCTAACTTTCAGGGATGATGACCACCTACGATGACACTCTCAAGTCCTGCTTCACTTTCGAAACATTTTCATCGGGAAGCAGAAGCTGGATTGCAGCAAGAAAGAGAGAAAGGAGGGGAGAGTGGGCAAGGGATTCTTACTGAAGAGATCGAAGGGGAGAGTGGGCAAGGGATTCTTACTGAAGAGATCGAAGGGGAGAGAGAGGGAGGGAGAGAGAGAGAGTAGTGTGGAAGATGGGAGAAGAGGGGAAATGGGCTATGATAATCGATTAAATGCTATTATCCAGCATCATCTCTGTTTCACTGAAACACCACAGGTCAGTTGGTATCGAGCAGATTCAGTCGTCGCTTGACATATCAGACGGCAACGTGAGCTATGTAATCGCCATCATTCGTCTCGGAGTCTTGTTCGCCATTCTCCTCAGTCTGGCTGCTGATCGATTTGGACGACGACCCATGGTGTCATACTAGTAGTAGTAGAAGTGGTGGTTGTTGTTGTTGTTGTTGTTGTTGTTGTTGTGGCACGAGGAGGAGGATTAGGAGGAGGAGAGAATTCATCATGCCGCAGCTACCGTGATAGCATTCAAAAATATGATCTCTTCCCTTTACTTTCACCCCCTCCTTTATCTCCCTTCTTTTCCTTCCTCCTTGGCTTACCCAGCTGCTGGGAACAATATGCGGGTTCGCCCTAATGAGTGGCGTCACAGCCTTGGCGACGGACATGTACTGGTTCACGTCTTTGCAGTTCTTTGCGAAGATGTTCCTCCACACAGAGTGGGTGCGAGAGTGTGCGAGTGAAGGAGAGGAGCAAGCGAGGGGGGGAGAGATGATTGACCCAGTAGAAGAGTGGTAGGGGTGCTAATAGAAATACTTTATATATTAATATATATATATATATATATATATATATATATGCATAATGTATTAAGGCTTGATTCTCTTTTTTAGTTTATGCGAGCTACAAAATACCAATGCATACGAAACTCCACTTCAATCCCGCCCCCCCCCCCCCCCCCTGCATTTGCCACATAGATACTTACTATCGAACGTGTCGATATTGGAGGAATTTGACACAGGAACGCGAGGATGGGCGGTGGGCGCTGTAAGCGCGTTGTGTGTTGTTGGTTCCGGGCTCTGTATTATCATGTATGGTCCAATAGGCACATATTCCTTCGGTGCGTAGTAGTCTCTTGGTCGGTCAGTCTTTCTGTCCAATATGACTTTCGTTGTATCGATGAAGGAAGGACTGGGAGGAGGAAGGGGAGAGGGGGGGGAGGAGTAGGAGGAGGAGGAGGAGATTACTTTTATCTCAATGCATGCCGCTCTCTTTTTGTGGAATGTGCATGGAATTCAGAACTATTACCACACACACACACACACACACACACACACACAAAAGACAACCGAAGAGAGACATGCCCCAGTGGACTACTCTCCTCCTCCTCTTCCTCATGATCGTCATCATAGATCACATACGTCACCCTCCTCAGGCTGGCGAATTCTCTACGCAATCGGCGTGGTCCCTCTCCTCGTGCTCGCATACCTGAGGCGAAGGCT
>ADNK01001960.1:0-65000 GCA_000320545.1 Bigelowiella natans CCMP2755
TGCTGTTGGTTAAGTGCATACTTATTGTTAGCACTGATTTTGCAGGTCGCAGCGTGTGTTGCAGCCTCCTTCCATTTCTCAGCCAGCGCCCAATCCAACCCGAGTTTCTTCGCAATTCCTATCATCAATAACATGGGCAATGAAGAGGAGGAGGAAAAGGAGGGGGAGGAGGAGGAGGAGGAGGAGGAGGAGGAGGAGGAGGGGAAGGTGATTATGAATCCAAGAAATCAAAGTTATTCGAATATTGATTCCTACACTACTTGGTAGCAGCAGCAGCAGCATCTCACCTTTAATCATGACACATGCCCTTCCAAGGAGAACCTGTGTGAGAAGAAACGAGTTCAGCCATCAGCAGCAGAGGCAAGATAATCGTAGTCGTCGTCACATACAAGGTGCTGTGGAAATTCAGCAATGGCTTTCAAAGGAGAATTCGATCCTAGCTCATTCTGGGAATATCTACGGAGTATATTCGGATAGATACGGAGGGGGGGGGGGGATGAAAAGTATGGATATGATGACACATATGAAATGGGCATGAGATAAGGAGAAGGAGATGGCAGAAACAGAGAAGAGTGAGAAGTACTTGAAAGCATATGATACATATAAATATATTTTTTCTTTTTCACACACAATCACACACACACACACACACACACACACACACACAACACACACAGATTTGTATCTTGTGTATGTTGTATATCTTTGGAGCTATCCGGCAGCAACTGTCCATATATATATATATATATATATATATATATATTATATCACTACAAGGCAGATGTGTGCAGTTATATGCTGCTTCTGACAGGTAAATGCTGCCTACGCGCGAGTTGTTTGCTATAGCAAAAAGTATATAGGAAGAAGATGAGAAGATACCCTCCAGGAAGGGGTACACTTGTATCTCCAAAGAGCAGCAAAGCTACCGCTGCCGTAGTCTCTTTTGTGCTTCCTGATAGATATGGTAATGAATTCTGTGTTGTGTATTCTACATCGCTACGTTCTTGACGTAACCTACGACAATTAGCCAGATTTTCGTGTGCAGATGAATGTCGTTTCTACCATCATAATTTGCTGCTCTGTGCTGCGACACCTCAGTCATAATCATCATCATCATTATCGTCGTCATCACCATCATCGCCATCATCACCACCATTAGCCGCAGCATCAGTATCATCACGCATACTACCCGGTTCCAACTCAAGCCCTAGTGCTTTTGCTGCGGTGTCCATGTCTTCAAACACAGCGCTCCTCTTTGCTGTATTATCATGTGTAAGGGCGAGCAGGGGAGGCAATATAATCCTAGTTACATCAAAACTGAAAAGCATTGCAGCTTCGGTAGGTTGAATTCAGGAATGCAAGTAGTAGTAGTAGTAGTTGTTGTTGTTGTTGTTAGAGTATTTGGATTAGCAGCAGCAGCAGCATTTAGCGACAAGATAATGACCGATATCCGCCTCGTCCGTGGATAGAAGTAGCTCTTTTGTAAGTTGGCCTGCCCCACGCAAGACGACGACGAACGAATTACATTTGTAAAAGTATAAGGGAATGGGACACGTCGTATTGAAAGCAAAGCTGCAGCGATGAGGAAGAAGAAGAAAAAGAAGGGAAAGGAGCATCTTGTGTGACTGTTGTTTCCAGGCTCGTTATTATTTTTGGTGTTCTCCTCACCCGTAAGCATCACTAACTGGGCAATCCTTATTCGATCCTATTGGCAATAGCATGCAAATAATTGAAAAATAACTAGAAGAAGGAAAGGAGGAGGAAGGGAGGAGGGGGGTTGGGGAGGAAAGAAACACGTCGAGGGACAGCAAATACTAAGTACTACTACTGCTGCTACTGCTACTGCTACTTCGTTGGCGAGCTGCTTAAACTGCCCACAGTCCAAGAGCACTAATGATGGAGATCCTAAGAGGGGAAGTACAATAATACGAAAGGAAAAGAAGAGACGCAGAGAATGACGCACAATGTACATGAGGGAGGAGGAGGAGGAGAGGGGGGGGGGGGGGGGGGAAAAGAGTAGCGGCGTAAAAAGTCATGAGATATTGAACGCCGTACTTCTATTACCAACAACTAGTACTGACAATAGTAATACTCATAATTACTACTACTATAAGCAGTGCTGTTGCTAAACCGGTATCATAATTACTACTACTATAAGCAGTGCTGTTGCTAAACCGGTATCGAGGCCTTCAAGCATGAGGTTTCCTGGATGCGGGTCTCCATGAATAAACCTGATGATAGGCATTGAGTGCTAAGCTCAGATACACAAATTCATGATGATGATGATGATGATGATGATGATGATGGCGTGTAGAACGGCTACGTGCTCATTCGTGCAACGACGACGGCGATTATACACTCCCAAAATGTGTCCCTCGGCCTGCCCTTTCTTGTTGTTGTTGTTGTTCTTCTTCTTCTTCTTCTTCTTATTATTATTATTATTATTCTCCCTCCCCACCATCGTACCCAGCTCCAAAGATCATTCGGCCATAGCCTTCTGTAAGTTGTGATAGCAGCCGTTGTCCTATCATCCGGTACATTCCCTCCTTGACACGGGTGGCGATTTTACTCATCCTGCCTCTCCCCACCGAGGCGTTTGCTTGTTCTCCTTGGCTTTCTTGCTGCTTCTCCTTTGCGAGGCGGGAGAGCGGTGTCCCTCGGATGAAATCCATCACCAACACCTAACAGCAGCAGCAGCAGCAGCAGAAGAAGGAGAAGAAGAAGAAGAAGAAGAAGAAGAATACTCGATTAGCAAGTAGTAGCTTCTCTCTTACTCAGCATGCACACAAGTTTTTTTAACATTGCCCGTGTATCGTCTCCTCAAGATGAAACGCCCTTATTCGTCGTAAAACACACTGTTCCCACTACAAATACGAGGAGAGCACTAATGATATATACATGTTTGCGTTTACAAATATATTATTTATATTTCTATAGATACTGGTTTGTGGGTGATGATGTTGTTCACTGCAACTACTACTACTACTACTACTAGTAGTAGTACCCTCCTAGAAGCAAGGCCTGGGATCGGCAGCGGTACCCGTAGAGATGCCTTTGTAGGTTTCTGAGCAGCAGCAGCAGCAGCAACAACATCAACTCGTCAGATAATACCGTTTACCAAGAGCAAGATCCACATTAGGAACATCTCTACTTGTACACGCTACTGCTACAGCTGCTGCTGCTACGATAAGATCCAATTATATATATATATATATATATATATATATATATATCAGGAAGAGTATGTATGTGTGTGCTATGAGGTTTAATTCTATGTATATCATGAGGACGATGTATGTTCCTACTACTACTACTACTACTGCTACTACTACTACCCCGTCAACTGTGTGAGCGACGGCTGCCGCCACCTTTCGTGCTGCTTGAGCTTCCTGTTTGTGTGAGTGTGTGTGTGTGTGTGTGTGTGTGTGTGTGCGAGCTGTAGCATATTACATACGGCAGCACCCAAGAAAGCTTATTTCCACACGGCGTGCGAGGAAAGACCGTTAGGTGTTTCTTCCTCTTTCACGCGTCGTTGCACGTTTATTCAATCAACGGGAATGAATGTATACCATCGATGATTTCAATTCAATTTTTTCCACGCTAGCAGTAGGTTGGAACTAGCACTGGCACATGAGGAGGGGGGGGATGGGATGTGATCTGTTTGTCTTGCTGTCACCTGCAGGAAGTCAAGCTCATTCTCTACTACTTTCTCGAGTTCGGAGAACACCTGGCGAGGTACCGTACAGGACAATATACACAGGGAGGGGGAGGGGGGGGGGGGGGGGCATTGGAACCTCAGCCCTCCTTTCTTCCAAGTCATATTTATTATAAATTACTTTGAAATAGTCCACAGGCAGTACTCCGCTCAACGCTTTGGCGAGCACCTGAAACGAAGATTTGACGATGATGACGATGATGATAAACATGACGATTCACGATAATGACTGTTTCCGGCGAGGTGCTACGACTGCTGCTGCGAGGAGGCAGAGGCAGTTCTGTGGCGTCGTGAGAATAATGACAGCAAGTAGATCTCTCTCTTTCGGGGCCAGCAGCATCATGAGTACCTTAAGGTTTGCCAAATCCCCTCGCAGTTTCCTAAAATATCGTCATGTTTCCAAGTATAAGATGAGTACTACCAAACAAATAATCTATACTTCTTTTTAAAAACTATCTTCTTCTTCTCCTCCTCCTTCCTCTCCCCCCTTTCCTACTACTGCTACTACTACTACTACTACTGCTACTAAAACTACTAAAACTACTTTTGTATTCCAGATCTCTGCACTTTGACCGCCACCTCACGGCCATCTAGAAGCACAGCCCGGTGAACCTATGATGGATAAAAGAAGAAGACGAAGAACAACAAGTGTGTATTATAGCTATTGTTATGCACATAAGTTTTTGGGCGTAATAATAGAGGGGGGAGAGATAGACAATATAAACAGATAGGTGTATAGAGAAAGAAAAAAATAAATGCCGCTGGTTTTGTTGTTGTTGTTGTTGTAAATATTCCCACTCAGCCGATGCATTCACACTTCTGTTTTGAGAACAACGAGGCGGCGTACGTGTAACAGCAGAAAGCAAGTAACTTCTCACCTGTGCGATCGATGCAGCTCCCAAAGGCTCGTCGTCAAATTCACGGAACAGTTCATTCAACGGCCTTTTCATAGCACAAAGAGGCGAAACAGCCATACACAGGAAGAGAGAGAGAGAGAGAAGCATTATGAGCATCATTATCAGCATCATCAGCATAAACGTAGGATCTGTCTTGAGTATTTGTAGTGCTGATAGTAGAAGAAGAAGGAATTACTGCTGCTGCTGCTGCTGCTGCTGCTGCTGCTGCTGACTCTACTGCTACACGTGGCTGCTCAATTTGCGTGCAACTAACGACAAGAAGTAGGAGTACCTGCCATCAAGAAGGTCTTCTCGTACAGTTGCACGTGCTTCCTCTCCCGACATTGGCTGCAAATTATCCTATTGTTGGGGGAGAAGGGGGAGAAGGGGGGGAGAGATAAGAAAAAGAACCAGAGAGTAGAGAAAGAGGACGCAGGGGGGAGAGCCGCATGACAAAGAGCTCCATGATAAAGGGTTCGTTCACAGCAAACCTGAAGATTCATTAGCTTTAACGTGTACCTATTCAGCAATGTAGCAAGTAAGCACAGCATCACACAGAGGTAGGTGTTACTACTCACACGTATTGTACAGATTTGACTGAATCATCAGCGGATTTTATACAAAGAAGGGAGAAAAATGGTAGAGACTCTATCCTATCACAAATAATACATATGACAGCTAGGCTCGTGCGTGCTAGCAATTAGAATCTCTGTTCAAGCTTTTCTTATTATTACTGTTTGGGGAATAAGTCGACTCGGGTCGATATCACTTGCCCTGTCTTCACGTAGAACCCTAGGACAGTTAATTTGTGCTTATATCGTATATCATCATCATATATTATTGATGGATTTCGACTTGAATAGGTAGATATGGAAAATCGTGTGTGTGTGTGTGTGTGTGTGTGTGTGTGTGTTTGTGTTTATTTGCGTAGGTACAGTGAGTGACATGCACGCATCATGAAAATGAACATCTATTGTCTGCAAAAGAGCTTGTCACCTTGCAGTCGTTCGATAGTTTTCAGTACTCTCTCCGAACCCCACTCATGGAGATCATCATACTGGATGCTATTATTGTTCACACCGGCGCCTCCTGTGGCCGTACTGTGCAACTTCCTTGCGAGCTCCCATTCACGCACCTTGTAGGCCGCAAACACAGGCAACACGTTCGTCCAAAATTGTATCGACCTCTGTGCTCTCTCAAGTGCTGTAAGCTCTCGTGACGGTTGAGCGGTAGAGGAAGAAGAGAATGGCATCAGAGATGAAGATCTTGATGTCAACAAATTGCGGTCCTGAATAACGAATCGAGCGAACGAGGTACTTCACGTCAGAGAATGGGACACAAAGTAGCAGTGCCTCGAATTCGCATTTCTGCGTATCACTGAGAAGGAAAATGCTCGGAAAATGACCTGGGGAGGTGTCAGGGGCTTTCTTGCTCCCAGGATCTTCGAACCACTTCTCCTGGAGCTTGCCCGCAGCATCATCTCGGACCCAAGTTGCTTTCGCATTGCTGCAGGTCTTACCGCATCCACACCCACGTGCAGTGCTAGAATCATCCACCAAGTGAGAGCCACCATTGTAGTGGAGGAGGAAAGACACCGAAGCGACCCGTGCAGAGGGGTGGGGAAGGGGACGGTGGAGCTCATCGGTGCATGCTGCGGTTCCTGAGATGTGAGCCGAGAAGGCCCATTTCAGCCAAGCTTGCAACTGCGACAAGTAGTGAGAGCATTGAGTTCTTGCAAATCTTGTGGTGATTGATGAGAGATTCGAGTACGTCGACAGACACTGCTGGAACAGGCAGATCACACCTCGTAATAACCACTGTTTGCCCGTCGCCACAAGAGCCGGCGATTATTCTCGTGCTTGGTTCTCCAGATGGTTTTTGATATTCACGTGCGACATCAAATGTTGCATGTCGCACCCATGCAAACAATCCTAAAAGAAATGCGCAGAATTTGATAGGCGTTTTTGGTTTTGAAAGGGGCTTGAAAGCGTGGACTGCCTCGCGTTGTTGCGTTCGCTCGCGTACCTGGATCCGAAAAACATTCCATTGGAACTGGTTCTTCTTCTGAATTTTGACGAATCGCCCAATCAGGTTGAGGACACCAAGGATTGCAAGGAAGACGAAAAGAACGATGAGGAGCAGCTGACGGTGGTCTCTGAAGAGGACGAAGACGTGCGCGAAGCGTCAGTGCTTCTGGAGCGTTGTTCCTTGATGCAATGGAGCCAAGAAACCAATTGTGCAAACATGCACGCTGTTGCGCAAGAGACAGTGAGGTACCTGCAGCCACAAACCAACATTGGAAATCTGGTTGAAGCTCCAACTGCCCACGGGGGAGACCACAGTGAATCTCACAACCGCCAGGAAGAATGGGCTGCAGTGCTCCAGCACGGAACCACGCTGCACAAGTCCTCCAAAGCAGAACACAGTTGGCAGCTAGCACAGGCTTCAGGAAAGGCCTGTGACGTTGCATGCCTTTGTGACAAAGCTTTGTCTTGGCACAGATTGAGCGCCAAACTCGCTGAAGCTGAAACTGAATCATCAGTTTCTGCTGAATCAAAAACAGGAAAAGAACCAGAAACAGCTGGCATCTGCTCAAACATCGGCTCAGTGCACCATGGCATGGGGAAGTACCCGGAGGCGCTCACGGAATGCAAGAAGAGTCTTGATGTCTCTTTGAAGGTGTGCGGCACGGAGAAGCCCCAGCCGGATGTGGCGGCTGTCTGCAACAACATCGGCTCATTGCACCACAGCATGGGGAAGCACCCGGAGGCGCTCACGGAATTCAAGAGGAGTCTTGATGTCAGGTTGAAGGTGCACGGCACGGAGAAGCCCCATCCTTCTGTGGCGGGTGGCTGCGGCAACATCGGCTCATTGTGCGAAAGCATGGGCAAATGCCCGGAGGCGCTCACGGAACACAAGAAGAGTCTTGATGTCAGGTTGAAGGTGCACGGCACGGAGAAGCCCCATCCGGATGTGGCGACTAGCTGCGGCAACATCGGCTTTGTGCACGATGGCATGGGCAAATGCCCGGAGGCGCTCACGGAACACAAGAAGAGTCTTGACATCAGGTTGAAGGTGCACGGCACGGAGAAGCCCCATCCGGATGTGGCGGGTAGCTGCGGCAACATCGGCTCAGTGTGCGATGGCATGGGGAATCATCTGGAGGCGCTCAGGGAATGCAAGAAGAGTCTTGATGTCAGGTTGAAGGTGTGCGGCACGGAGAAGCCCCATCCGGATGTGGCGGGTGGCCACGGCAACATCGGCTCATTGCACCACAGCATGGGGAAGCACCCGGAGGCGCTCACGGATCACAAGAAGAGTCTTGATGTCAGGTTGAAGGTGCACGGCACGGAGAAGCCCCATCCGGATGTGGCGGCTAGCTGCAACAACATCGGCGGAGTGCACGAAAGCATGGGCAAATGCCCGGAGGCGCTCACGGAACACAAGAAGAGTCTTGATGTCAGGTTGAAGGTGCACGGCACGGAGAAGCCCCATCCTTCTGTGGCGGCTAGCCACAACAACATCGGCGGAGTGCACCAAAGCATGGGGAAGTGCCCGGAGGCGCTCACGGAACACAAGAAGAGTCTTGACATCTGTTTGAAGGTGCACGGCACGGAGAAGCCCCATCCGGATTTGGCGGCTAGCTGCAACAACATCGGCGGAGTGTGCAAAAGCATGGGGAAGTGCCCGGAGGCGCTCACTGAACACAAGAAGAGTCTTGATGTCAGGTTGAAGGTGCACGGCACGGAGAAGCCCCATCCGGATGTGGCGGGTAGCTGCAACAACATCGGCTCATTGTGCGAAAGCATGGGCAAATGCCCGGAGGCGCTCACGGAATGCAAGAAGAGTCTTGATGTCTCTTTGAAGGTGCACGGCACGGAGAAACCCCATCCTTCTGTGGCGGCCATCTGCAACAACATCGGCTCATTGCACTGTGGCATGGGGAAGTGCCCGGAGGCGCTCACGGAATTCAAGAGGAGTCTTGACATCAGGTTGAAGGTGCACGGCACGGAGAAGCCCCATCCTTCTGTGGCGGGTGGCTGCGGCAACATCGGCTCATTGCACTGCAGCATGGGGAAGTGCCCGGAGGCGCTCACGGAACACAAGAAGAGTCTTGATGTCAGGTTGAAGGTGCACGGCACGGAGAAACCGCATCCGGATGTGGCGACTAGCCACGGCGACATCGGCTCATTGCACCACAGCATGGGGAAGCACCCGGAGGCGCTCGCGGAATTTGAAAAGGCTCACAACGTGCACTCCACCTGCCAAATGCATCATGATGGTTCCGAATGCAAAGCTGTGATGTTCTCACTCACGTTGATGTGCAAAAAAGTGAGAAAAAAGGCAAGCAAAGGTGGGAGGAGACGCGTCACTGCAAAACTGAGAAACAAACAAGGGAAAGGTCGGTGTGGAAAGAAATGAGGACATGGCCTGACCCTCCCCTTGCCAAAAAGCAAAGAGAACTGCCACGTGTGCGATGAACATGCACGAAAGCCATGCATCTCAGTGAGGAGAGATGAACAAGTGGACACGCACGGCCATGACCGCCGCATTTCGTGCCACTCTGATGCACTTTGTCTGGCTCAGGGAAATTGTTGTCATCATTGTTGACTGCACAATGATGCACCAGAATTGATGCGCATTGCACCGCTAGCAGGCACAGCCGCCCCACATTTTGCACACACGCGATGCACACGCAACATCATCACGGATGTGCACGTTTTGAAAAGTGAAGAAAATGCACATGCATGTGTGCCAGCATGCACGCGTTCATCAAAGACCACTCTGGCTAGCACTTGGTCATGTGTCTGACTGGCAATGGCATGGCATCCATTGATCATCGTCATTCACATGCATGGCACTTGTTGTTGGAAAAGAAAAATGTGGGAAATGAAATGATTTGCAATCACATTGGGTCGATGATGGACACCTGTCTGTTGCTGTCCCGCCTGCTCGGATTGGTTGCGCGCTCAATCCACGTTGAAGAGAGTGACTTTGAGAAGATGTGATGGTGTTGGGACACGTGATGTTGTGCAGGGCATGCAAGTGGTGCACACATGGCTTTGTCCATCATGCGTGTCAAACGAATCACTCATGACACACCAGCCCACGATGCGTCCAGGTCGCACAGGAGATGAAGTCCCATCTAGCCATCATTGTGGCCTGCTGATCCAGAAAGTGACTGTCGCAGGCATGAATTCTTTGAGCACGCTGGCAAGTGTGAGTCTGACGTGGTGGCCCAAGTTTCTTTCGCTTTTGTTTGTGATTGGAACTCGACACGGCAGGCTCATTCCTGCATTCCATGCAGACTTGTTGTGTTTCCCCCCAAAAGCCCACTTTCACTCTGCCCTCACGCTTGCACAATGGTGGGGGTCAAAATGCATGCGGGCATTTCAAACATTTCAGATTTGAACAAAACCCATGTCATCTTTTTTTTGCGTTTTGAGGCTCATTTCGTGTTGTCGCTGCACTTGTTCACGCCCACTTCTTTTCCCTTTTTTGGCATTTTTTGGAACGGTGCAAGCTTTTTGCATCTGTCAGCCTGAGCAGTCATTTTGCAGCGTTCAGCATTGTCTCTTTTGTTTTTTTGCCCAGCATTGCGCGTGTCCTTTTTTGTCTGAAACCCTGCTAGCCTGTGGACACGGAAAAATCGCGAATGTGGTTCACCGCGCGCAGCAAGGGCACAATCTAGCAATGCTAGCTAGCCAGTGTTGCCAGATCATTGAAGACAAACGCACATCGGAACTTTGTCAACATGGCTAGACAGATTTGCGGGGCATTCGCACCCATTGCATTGCAATCAACACAATGCAAATGTGTGCACATGCACATGCACATGCATGCATGTGTGTGCACATCCGCTTGGTGCTCTTCAGTCTGAATGATTGGAAGCAGTGGCAAAGGGCCGTGCACGGATGCCGATGGTGCAATGAACAATGCAGTGACGTCTCGCATTGGCCAAATGCAGGACACACTGCGAAGGTCATCATTGCAACACTGCCCCAGGGGCGCTGTGCTCCTTCGTCTCTCTGTGATTCTTCTCTGCGAGTCGCTTTCTTCTTGCGTGCATGGCGGTGCCAGGAGGAGCTTCCAGTCGGCCCAATTCCACCGCAGCATCACAGAATGTTTGTGGGCGATGAGCATGCCAATGCGCATCCTCATCAATTGGCAAAAAGGAAAGAACACCCATCAATGAAAAACCATGAAATCAAAATGCTCAAATGAAAGTGACGGCCGCGCAGTTTCTCGCGTCATCACAACGTGCGCAAATCACAACTCTCTCTCTCTCTCTCTCTCTCTCTCTCTCTCTCAAAACACACACACACACACACACACACACACACACACACACAGATGCATGCACATGCACACGTGTGTGCACATGTGTGTGCATTTCACGTTCATCTTGAGAGATGTTCGGGATTGCCTTTCTTCACGTCGCAAGATCGAAGCACATCGCCAACCCTCTCATCGTGCATCATTCGCGAGGCAAACGGCTCGACAAATCGGAATGCGACTGCACCCCCAGGCAGCTTTGTCTTCTCCACCATCGTGTTCTGGGGATGCGTGAACAGAGCGCGTTGCATGCAAAGACTTGCAAATGCCTTTTCAATGAAAAACCACAGGGAGGCACTGCGAAGCGAAAAGTTGTGAATCGAGATTCCTCTTGAAGGAGACGGCTCGCTGGGATGTTTGGCACGCTGACGCGTCCTTGTCTTTTTTCGAAGCAAAAGGGCGGTGTGCACATTCGTGTGACTGCCGTGTGACTCGCCGAGGAAGGAAAAACGAAAAACAGTTTCTTTTTTTTTTTTTCAAATTGAAAAAAGGAAAAGAACAGAGCTTCTGAAGTGAAAACCCCTGACAGTGATCGATCTGGCACTCTGTCGATGCGATGAGCTTTGTGTCCTTTTCGTCGAGCGCTGCCTTTTGGCACTCGTGGACCTCCTCTGACGTTTGGAAGTGCGGAAGTCTCCCGGTGGAATGTGGATCTTTGAGCATCTTTCTCTTGTCTTGCATCAATTCGGCTTCAGTCCGTGTTGTTCACAAGCGTGGCCTCGGATGAATGACGAACATGCACACATGTGTGCATGTGCATGTGCACATGCATGCATGGCCGAACTGAAGGATCTACACACTCAGACATGAAGCGTGTCGAACACACACACGCAACACAGACACACACCCACACACACACACACACACATCTTGCAATCAGTCAAAACAACACTGCTGCAAAATCTGATTTCACCCTCCGGGAGGCCGCATGGGGGTCAAAGATGTCATCATCCCCACAACAAGAAAGAGCAAAGGCGAACACAGCGGCCGACCAGCGCGAGAAGCACAAGACCATTGCGTGGAGAACTGTCCTTTCAATGTGCGCGGTTCAGGGCTAGCGCGCTGACGAATTGCAGCATCTTCATCAACTCCGACGATGGTTGAGCTCATGTTCATGCCCATCTCATTTGCCGTGAGCCTCTTCGAAATTGTCATTGATGTGTGTGTGCATGTGTGTGTGTGTGTGTGTGCACGTGTGTGGCGGTGTGCACGTGTCTCACAGTGAAGGGCGCAGGTTCTCCAACTCGGCTTCTGGAACAACGCATTGGCCATTCATTGCCTGTGAGCGCCAAAAACGAATGGCAGCTGGTGTCAAGACACAGTTCCAATTTGATGTCAAGATCTGCAGCAGTCAATGTCACATGCGGCTTTTGCAAGCAAATCGCTCGTTCTGCCATCAACGATGCTGCTTTTGATTTTTGCTGTATTCGCGTTGGAATGGCTTTTGGCTGCTCCGCGATGACCGTGAGAGGCATGCACACACACACACACACAAACACACACACACACACGTCTAGTTCACGTTTTGTCCTAGCATTGTTTGAACGAAGGAGCACCTCGTAGTCGTCGTGAGTGTGGTGAAAGCGCCGGATCTTCTCCCGTATCTTGCTCACCGGATTCCACCGCACCTTTTCCAACGCATCTGGGTCAACGTCAAAAAGGATGACACTGCTCGCATCCCGTCGATTGGGAGGAATGGCGCAGTAGCCAGCCAAGCAGGGTGGTTGCCGTTTCAGTTGTTTTTTCGGGAAAAAGAAGAAAAAATGCGGTTCATTGTGACAACGCCCTCATCGTCGTGCAAAGTGATGAAGGAGATGCTGTTTCGGGTTTTGTGGTGAGGTGCACCACTTGTTCCACTTCTCGATTCACGAAGAAGAAGGGGTTGCGAACGCAATCAACCCCGACGAACACATCGCCCTGGTCATGCACAACAGTTTGCATCACCTTGCAATGCATGCACGTGTGTGCACGTGCACACACACATCGTGTGACAATGCAATGTGCACACCTTTCCGTGCATTGAAACACGCGTTGCGGATGAAGGCGAAGAAGAAACAGAAAAATCACCTTTCAATGCAACCAGTTCCTTGTGCACAGTGTCGAGCTCAGGTTGTTCAATGTTCAGGAAACACGTGGGCGTCTGTCTCTGCGGTGGTCGAGGCAATGAAGTCTTCATTCGCGTGGGGATGACGGGATGAGAAGGGGTTTGTCAAAAGTCTGGTTCGTCGTCATCGTCAGACGCTCCTGGAATCATTTGTTCTTTTGTGACTGATGGGATGTGCACGCCCACCCATTTGTCACTTTTCGCATGGGTGGCAGAGGTCAGGAGCAAGTCACCTGGTGCCGTTGTTGCGAAATTGTGTGTCACGTTCCCGGTGAAGTGGCGATCGATGTGACGCAACGTGTCTTTTGTGTCGCCGGCCTGTTGCCCTTTTCTCCCGAATTTGCCCAAGTCCTTTGCAATTTTTGGAGGTTTGCAAGTTGCTCTGACCTCCACCGTGCTGTGAAGTGGCTCCATCACAAATTGGCACTTGATCAGTGGTGTTTTTTGCCACATCAACCACGTCCCCCCGCTTCCTTTCAAGTTGAAAGGCTGGGGACCATTGTTCAACACTTTTTCAAGGTCATCCAAAGAGAACGCGAGTCCATCATCGCGTTGTTCAATTCCTCCTTTGAGGATTTGAGGGGTTCAATGCTTGGTCTGGATCGTTTGTGAGGGTGCTCGGAAGACTTTGGCTGCTTTCTTTTTTTCAGATCAACATCCAAACGTGTTGCTTTGTTCCTCACTTGGACGCTCGCAAACTTTCCATTGAACGAGTTGGTGCTGATCCATTTCCAAGGAGTTGGGCAATTCTCCGGAACCATGGCAATCCCCTTTCGAAGCATTTCTGTGTTTTCCACAGTCCACTTCGTTCTGCGGGGGTTGGTTCAGGTCCAGTTTGTTCAGGTCGGAGGCTTGGAGTCAAGGTTGGAGAGGTTGGAGAGATGCAAACACCTGAGAGCTGAGCGCGTTTGAGTTTTGCGCACTTGCCTGATCGATTGCGTGGTTGTTGACACCACCCACGTGCATTCGGAGGGAAGGTGTTTCGCTCAACTTTTCCGCGCCCACTTGTTTCGCTCAACGTTTCCGCGCCGCGCCCACTTCTTTCGCTCAACGTTTCCGCGCCGCGCCCACTTCCCACGTTCTGAACCTGCAATCTCAAAACGTCAGTGTTTTGACACTCTGTGCAATTTCAAGGAAAAAAATGACAACAACAAAAACAATGAACTGCAACAAAAATGACAATGAAAACACAAGTGACAAACAAAACAAAAAAATGAACAAGAATGACCACTCATTTTTCCCCCAAAAAAGTGAGTTTCCGAGCGCACAAAAGTGAAAACTTGTGAACGCGTTCTTTGTGTTCTTTCCTTCTGCTTTCAACAGCCGTCTTCTTGCTGCATGAACCTTTTTGTTCAAGTGTTTTGCCGATGTTGTCTGCTGTTGATGCAGTGGAAGGTGACATCGGGCAAACTTGTGGGTGGAAAGCACTTTTGAACGAGAAGACGGGCGAAAACCTGAAAATCGAACGCGTTCAGAACGCGTCCATGAACGCGTTCTGAACGTGTTTTTTTCCGAAATGAACAGGTCATTTTTGATTTTGAAATGAGACTTCAATGCAGCATTTCAAGCATTCCTTTTGAAACTTTCAAAAAATCGTTTTTGGCGCCTTTGCACTTTGCTCATTTTTTTGGGTGCTTTCAGTGTGGACATCTTCAACGCGTCATTTCGTGTGGCTGGAAAACATTGCAACGGGGCACGGTCGCGCAGCTGTGCGCCCATTGCAACGGAGGTCGGTCACGTGGTTGCCAAACACAAGGCCACACCAGAATGGTCTGTGCCGACGACTGCAGAGACACTTCCATGGTGACGTTCAAGCGTCACTTCTTCAGACACAGACACAGTGCATTCAAGGCAATCACGGGGTTGACAATGGATGAGTTCTTGCACTTGCATTTTTGGCATGCAAAGCCGAACGGGATGGGCATCAAACATTGCGTGTTGACTCAACACTTTGCATGGAGATGTCCGACGACTGAAGAAGGAGCTGCTGTGTGGCGACATTGCAGACAAACGTGCGCTGACAAAGCTCTTTCAGGGACAGGTGCACTCGGCACAGTGGTGAGACACAATGAGACAAAGAAAGAAAACAGGTTCAAAGACAGGATCATTCTCCACGGTCCTGCGTCACGCTGCAGCACGATGACTGACTGCGCCGATTTTTGTGTGACCAAACCTGCAACCAAAGAGGAGCAAAAAAGGCACTGGACGTTCAAGCGAAGGTCTTTCGCTTGCAGGTGTGGAACAGCAGTCAGTGTCACGACTGGAGACTTGTGTTGGGTGTCTGAAGGTGATCCAGCTGGATCAAAGGGAGGTTTGACGATCACCCGAAGAGATGGATCATTGGAGGGCACAAAACTTTTCGAACGAATGGGAGCGGATGGAGCTCACCTTTGCAAAAAAGACCCAGAAGTGATGTGCCCACACAGAAAAAAGAGGAACCAGTCTCTCACCCAAGCCCAACGACAATGGAACACGGAACTCAGCAGACACAGATCAATGGTGGAAAACGTGTTCAGTCGCGTTGAACAATTCAACAGCATGCGGAAGTGGAGACACAAGAGAGAAATGCACCCAGCTCTTGCTCATTGCGTGTTTGGAGTCGTGCAAATCAAAAACAGATTCAGACCAGTGCGCAACGTGGACAGGAGTTCAATCGACAACACAACATCGTGGGCCCAAGCAGAAGCCAATGGTGCACCAACAATCCCTGGCAATCAAGCAGCAGCGCGCAGAAACAGGGCCAAGAGAAAGGCTGCTGCAATGGCCAACGAGGACACAGACAGTGACTCTGATGCACCACCTGCTCCAGCTCCAGCTGCTTTTGACGTCAACATTGCGGACGGCTCAGCTTTGGAAACGAGAAACAGAGAACACACGAGAGAAGTGTTGAGAGAACACAAAGATGGTGAGAGGAGAGACAGATTGATGAGAAGGAAAATGCGTGCACAGGGAAGACACGACAGGACTGACCCTGACAATGAACAATGACGTGCTGAAACACAACAATGCACAATGCAATGAACGGTGGAATGATTCGAAACTTGTCGCTTGCTTGCTCAGCTTTGCCGTCCCAATTCCACCATCGTGATGACGAGAAATCACGTACAACACTGCAATTGAAGTGTCACCATGTCACCGCACAGCAGGGCAACGCGCTCGATTTGCAATGAACAAACATTGTGTTCAATCCGACACGTCTGCAACCATGTCGTGCACGTGCGTGAGCCAAACCTGCTAGCTGTGATGCACTGCAGTGCACGCAGACGCGCGCGCGCCCGTCTACCCGTCTAGCCGTTGGAAAAGGATTGGCCGTCAGATCGGTGACGGCCGTCACAACTCGTGCTTCAATTGACATCCAATGGGCCCAATGCCGACTGACCGATTGCGCACGCACTTTGCCCCCTTCCTGCTCGATCAATTGTGAGCGTTGCGAATGGCACACGCCAGCACGCAACGCAAGCGCACAAAACGCAGCAAAGCACTCGATGTCATCAGAGGCGAAAAGAAAGTGGCACCAATGTGAGGCACGTAGAAGCCACTTTGTGTCAAAACAAAAATGCGAGATGGCTGGCCAGGTGCGCTGTCGTGAGGTGCCAATGCGGTGAAATGAGCACGTGCATGCTTCCCGCGCCCATCAAACCGACATGCAATGATCAAAGGTCAACATCAACGACACATTGCGCGCTTTTGGCGCTGGAACGCGTGATTTAACAATGCCCATTGCGCGGCCATTTGCAGCCGGCTTTTCACACGCACTCATCTAGCAATCTAGCCATTCGTGCGCTGTGATTTGCATCGTGCAAATCCATCGAGTCCATGCGCTGCAATGCATCTAGACTCGATGCCCTGTGCCAAGCGTCATGCACATGGATGACCCCTTGCTCACTACTCAATGCCCTACATGCTGTGCTGCGAGCTGTGGAGCTAGGTTGACACATGTGCGTAATGACGATGATGATCGATGCTGATCAATGCATGCTGTGATTTTTCAACTTGACAGCTCATGCATGCGTCTAGATGTCTAACACACCATGGGCGATTTCGTTGGTGGTGGGAAATTATCGGCTTGCCACGTAAATGTGCTCATCATCGAGCCGTGTCTGCTTTGACCAGTAGCTAACAAAATCCTTACTCATTCTTTTTGAGCTTTTCACTCCTGTAAAGTGACCACCCCTCCGGAGGTACAAAGCCATTGACAGGTATCAGATCCTTAGCACCAACCCACGGCTCAAAGTCGGTTTTCCCTGGATACCAGTCCTACGATACAGGAAAAGACAGAAACGATGCAATATCATTATACGAACGTTAGAATCATCGCGTAGCAGCAACAAATCGCTTATTTAAAAAATCGAGAGTACAATAGTGCAGTATCTTCCTCAGATTATTCAATGACAACGAAGTTATCAAGTAATAATCATTACCGTCACGTCTTTCATCGTGCAGAATAGGATGTCCCAGATGCAGAAGACAAACCCGAAGTTGGTGTGCGGCTTGTAGTGATGAATATCGTGTGGAGCACCCCCACCCCCTGTTGAAAATGGCAGCCACACATATGGCGACCACCAAACGTCGTGGCCAGAGTGTTCATCAACCAGAAGCAGCGTCCAGAGACATACGAACACCCAGAAAGTCAGGGGGTGTGGATGCAAGAACACTACCGGACATGTGACCTGCGTCACAACTGCTGCCTAAGAAAGAAAGAGAGAAGATCGTGCAGAAGCGCAGAATAATGAGCAATCCTCGATAATCGCAATTATGAGTTCTTTTCGCCATTGGCTTCGCATTTCTCCAAAAATTAAACTCGTGGATATCAACTCGGTGACCAACGACGTCACTACAACAGTAACAACTACTACTACTACTGCTACTGCTGCTGCTATATTACCAAGTCCTCTAGCGGATGTACCCAACCCCCAGCCCAGGAGAACACCTTCTTATACTCGTGGTGTACGCTGTGGATATGGTCACGAAGAACTGGAAACTGCAAGCCCAAGAGCAAATATTGGAAAAAATTGTTGTCAATGAAATGGAGCAGTAGTGGCTACGATCTAATTATACTTTCGAAAGTCGCCAAAATAGTAGGGGGAAAGTTCGCGGTAAAATGGTTGCACTCGCCATGCGGGATAAAGGAAAATGCTATCATTAGTGTGGTCCAATTAAAAATTGATTAAATATAGTGGAAAGAAGAAAAACAGAGAATATAGAAGTGGGATGATCCTTTTGGATCCTTTTCGTACGTGATGCATGGTTCTGTGTTCAAAGTAGATGTAGTAGTCCCCGACAATTAACATAATCGTAAGATCCCGTGCAAATTCGAACAATGATGGAGCACGCTAAGTTTAAACACACAGGAAGAACACGAGTAATCTTCGATGAGCCACTATTTTTCAATCAGCAGACCTAAAAGAAAATCCTGATCTGACTGCGACCAATACCCCCCACTTCTAAATAACACGCATCTCCGAACTACCTGTGGTAAATCGACTCTGTAGTCAAACATGATCCATGAAATCCAATTGACGACTATATAGATGATAACTTGCGGCAAGCCTGCTACAGTCCTTTTCAAATTCACCATGTAAAATAATAAGAAATGACACTGCAACTGCGATAATATATTCGAGCGGGGTGTGGTGGTACATGTCATAGACGCTTGGCCACCAGTCTTTCTGTATTTTGGAATCGTGCCCTGCAAAAAAGTGAGGAATTTAACGATGCTGAAAAACTACTGGCCAAATTTTCCTTGAAAGGAAGGTCTGTACTTGCAAGATCCTTGTACGAGAAGTAAAGGCAAGCTACAACGAATGTTGCACAGGCTAGCACACTGCCGAAAAGAAAGTGGCTAGCAGGTCCAGGGATCTTTTCTATCACTATGCTCCAGATTTGCTGGAGTACATTATCGGGTCGACTACGTTAAAAATAAAATATCTGTCATGAATGGTCACAGTTTTGGTAGATTGAAACCTCCTACCGATCTCTGTCTTCATAGTTTATTGGATTGAGAAGGAAGAGGGCAAGTGTGAGAGATCCAACCAACGCAATCTGTAGATGATACGATCTTCGTACCCGCCTAATCCACGTGGGGCTAACTACCAGTCCCAGGAAGAAATAATGCGATTCCTCGCCTTTACCATGTTGGCAAGACGACTCCGAGCCCCTCTGGAACTTATTGTGTGACAGTGTGAAGGCGGTGTGCCTCTTTGGATCACAGGTTGCCTGGTTCTTCGCCATAGTCCCTCGTGACTCGGATAGAGGGGGTTGTCGGGGAGGTCGGACAATAAAGGGACAATAATCGTGATCCTGTTACCGTGCGACATGGAATATTCCGTGTCGTTTATTTGAGATTCATGTCATTAATTAATCTCGATTTTATTTTGCGCAAACGACCACCATTTTTTAAAAGCTACATTCTATTCCTCCCTTGCGTCAGGTTTTTGGTCATGACGCAGCCTTTAAATTGCATGGATTTGACTTCGAAAGAGAAAGTCGGTTAAAACCTCGATAAGAAAGAGACGGAAACCTGCTCGACGTGAAAGGTTCGGCTCCCATTCCTTCTTCAAAGATGCGAAACAGAGGGGGGCGCAAGAACAATAGAAACAAAGGGAAAAAAAAGAAAAAGGACGACTGTAGAAACTGGACAAATGATGGAAAATGTACGATTTTTGCTTCGCTCTGTTTGTTTGCTGCTCCTCGAATTTAATTTATCATCCAAATGGATCTCGGGACGCTCATAGTTAATTTATGATACGCCAGGTAAATTTGGGAGTAATTGCAGATTTAGGCACGACCCTAACAAGAGGGGAAGATCGCAGGCACAAGGAGGAGGGTTGGCAAGACCGCAGCAGGGACGACCACTGTGTACATTCTTTGCACGTGGACACTGTACGTTCAGTTTCTTGCCTGAAACAGATCCTCAATCTATCTTCTTGCACCGTACATGTGAATAATGAAAGCCCTCGTCTCATTTATCAATAAAACGTCAGGTAAATATGGGAACAGGTGTAGGAATTCTCACAACAGCGGTAGTAGTGGAGGTGGTTCTATGATGGACAATGGGTTCAACAACAATTCCAACGGTTTCGGCAATTCGAACTCCCAATTTTTCGGTAAGTGCATCGTGTTCTTCGATAATCAATGCGCCTTTATCTGGAGAAGCATCGAAGCGACCAATAACATTTGTTATCAAATTTTGATTTAACAGGAAATATGCAGCAGCCGGGGTCAGGCGGTTGGGGTCAAGACAATTCGAACTCCCAATCTTTCGGTAAGTATATCGTATTTTTCAATGGAGAAGCATCGAAGCGACCAATAACATTTGTTATCAAATTTTGATTTAACAGGAAATATGCAGCAGCCGGGGTCAGGCGGTTGGGGTCAAGACAATTCGAACTCCCAATCTTTCGGTAAGTATATCGTATTTTTCAATGGAGAAGCATCGAAGCGACCAATAACATTTGTTATCAAATTTTGATTTAACAGGAAATATGCAGCAGCCGGGGTCAGGCGGTTGGGGTCAAGACAATTCGAACTCCCAATCTTTCGGTAAGTATATCGTATTTTTCAATGGAGAAGCATCGAAGCGACCAATAACATTTGTTATCAAATTTTGATTTAACAGGAAATATGCAGCAGCCGGGGTCAGGCGGTTGGGGTCAAGACAATTCGAACTCCCAATCTTTCGGTAAGTACATCGCATTTTTCAATAATCAATGCGCCTTTATCTGGAGAAGCATCGAAGCGACCAATAACATTTGTTATCAAATTTTGATTTAACAGGAAATATGCAGCAGCCGGGGTCAGGCGGTTGGGGTCAAGACAATTCGAACTCCCAATCTTTCGGTAAGTATATCGTATTTTTCAATGGAGAAGCATCGAAGCGACCAATAACATTTGTTATCAAATTTTGATTTAACAGGAAATATGCAGCAGCCGGGGTCAGGCGGTTGGGGTCAAGACAATTCGAACTCCCAATCTTTCGGTAAGTACATCGCATTTTTCAATAATCAATGCGCCTTTATCTGGAGAAGCATCGAAGCGACCAATAACATTTGTTATCAAATTTTGATTTAACAGGAAATATGCAGCAGCCGGGGTCAGGCGGTTGGGGTCAAGACAATTCGAACTCCCAATCTTTCGGTAAGTACATCGCATTTTTCCAAACAGTTGTAACATTTCATCTAGCAAGCTCAAGTGATTGAGATAGTATGTGTAAGAGTTTCGGGTTATTCAATAGATTACTGCTACACATAGAAACAGTACTTTTGTATTAGGAGAGATAACATCGGAGCGACCAATTATATGATGAAATTTTGATTTACAGGAAATATGCAGCAGCCGAGTTCGGATTCGGGTCAAGACAATTTGAGCTCTCAGCCTTCTTACGCTCAGTCTTCTCTCGGTAGTCGTATTCCATCGTATTTTTAAATAAGCAATGCTCTAGTATCTTGAGCAACTACTAAGCAACCGATGATATAATGAAATTTTGCTGCACGAAATGTGCAGCACCTGGGTTTGGGTCAAGACAATTCGAACTCTCAATATATGGGTAGCCATGCTGCCTCGTATTTTCCAATTCTCTGTACCAATTAGGGGCAGTGCGCTGCAACTGAAGAAAGATCAAAGCAACTGAAAAAAATTATACGATACACAGGGCACGATTCTTCGGGTCAGGTTCAACAGGACAGCAAGTGTTCTATGTTTAGGAAGGTGGAAGAGGATGAAAAAATAGCGGAAATTCGAAGGCAGGCATTTGCCAGTAAAAATTTCGAATTCGGTGGCGTCCCCATATTTTCCCATTTTCGATAGTTCTGCGTCATCACAAGTGAATTATGATTCAGATCACATCATGCAGCTTGCATGTGATGGGTGTCCAGTCACGACAGTGCATTGTTGTTGTGGTTGCTGTTGCACCCTTCGATGAATGCATGCATGTGCCCGTTGTTCAATTTCAAACAATGAACATGTTCGTGTTGACGAAATTCAACGCTGCGTCTGGATACACGACGCACATGGTAGCATGACTCGTCACTGCGATGTGACAGTGACGTACGCCTGTGGGCCATGGCAGGACACCGCACTACTAGACTAGAGCATCGTGCGAGCAACTTCTAGGCCGTCGCCGATAGCGCACATGATGCTGTCAGGTGCAGACTCAAAACTCACAAATTGAAGCAAGCGAGTACCGAATGAATGAAATCAACATGCACGTCAAACATTCAAATGACAAGCGTGTGTTAGCTGTGATAGACATGTGATGTAACACATGTACTATGTATGATCTCACTGTGCTATCACACTTACATTAGACATGTAATGCAATCTAGCAATGCACATGCTACATGTGATGTTGCTGTGTCCATTGTGGCTTGTGATGTCCGGAGTTTGGGTGCACACGTCATCTCCCCGCCAGCCATCATCACCACACCTTCGTTCCATCACCACTCAGGATGTTCTCCCAGTTCCCAATGAGTCTTTGAGCATCTGAATACTTCGCCCATAATTTGCGATCGCTTGTGCCACAAGGCCAGCAGTACTCCTTCCAGCTTCGATCCCAGATGCCCACGTTCCACACAGAATGACACTCGTAGCACAACCCCGCAGCACAACTTCCACAGCCTTGTGCAGTCCAGGTGAAGTCAGCGTTGCTGTTGAAGCTTTTGCCACTAAATTGCACTGAAGTCTTGCCACAGCAGCAGCTCGTGCATTTTCTCTGCACTGCCTTGGCAAACGTGGTTGAATTGGCGCCACCTTCGCAATTTTCACATGAGCAATGAGACGATTGACGCTTTGTTGTGACACAATTGGGAACACCACCTTTTGCTCGAGACTCTGCAAGCTTAGCATGGGATTCTTCGTGTTTGATGTGCACAACAGTGCCATCTGGTGCTGTCCAGTTTTGCAATCCGTCCTCAAGTTGAATCAAATGACCCTGGAAACACGCAAACGAAATGATGACAAACGTGAGAAACGCCTCCGTTCACACAGAAAGCTTTGATCACCTTGGCAATGATGTCTTCGGGCGAGCCACTGAAGTTGTCATTGGAGGTCTCACTCACATCATGGGTGTTCTCATTGCAATCAACCTCATTGCAGGGGCTAGCGTTGTCCAGGCTGAGGGCTTCGTTAGGTCTGTCTGTCAAGGACACAGAACAACAGAGGAAATGAACACGAGAAGAAGGCACACTGGAGCCATGGGTCGTTGCATTTCCTGGTTAGAGGTCAGCCTGATGTTTTGTGTGTTTTTGCTGCTCCTCCTGATCCCTGCTCACGATGCGCAACTGAGTGAGTAGGTGTGAGGCATGGTGGAGATGTGACGGTGTTTGGTCAAATTTGGGCAATGACACCCAGAAAACAACAGGATGACAAGAGAGAAACTGCGAGTAGATCTGTGTTGATTGATGAGCTTTGATTAGCTGATCGCAAAAAATTCGGTTGGATTTTGGCAAATTTGACATTTGATGGCTGCTGCTGCTGCTGCTGCTCCCTTCAAAACGGTTCACACATGCGATTTCTTCCCAAAGACAATGTGTCTGACCCACATTTCACGAAGAAAGAAGGGGATTTCAAGATTTCAACACTTTCCTCTGACTGAGAATGCCGCCCCGACTGTCTCCGCAATGTGGTCAATGCATCGACGTTTCTTTCTTTTTCACACTGCAATGCGGTCCCTCTTCAGCCATGCACAAACTAAACACTTCTGGAACACTTTGTGTCTTCTGTTTCCGCCCTGAGCAAAACGTGATTCTTCACTCGCATGCATCATTCCATTCGTTCATTGATCGAGTGCACATGCATGAGGTGTGATCGATGACACACACGCCGTCCATGCACACAACTGTTCTGGTGTTTGTTGGGGCTTGCAAACACGTGCACACAAGACTCGTCCATCACACGTGCATGCGGCTGAGGTGCGTTGATCATCGCTCACACATGAACACATGCAGACACAGCATGTGCTGTTGATGCATCCAAAAAACCTGAACGCATCAGAGACGCAAATGGAGGTGCACGACGTGTGACAGCCAGAGAGTCAGAATGATCTAGTGATGGACACAGTGTCACACATCAACATGTGCTGCATGTGGCATCACATGTCTACATGACAACAAGTCACAGTGACATGACGCACACATGCACCATGTGTGGTGTCACATGTCCATGATTGGAGCCGGAACAAGCTGCGTGAGAACAAAAGCATGCCTACTTTCTTGTTTGTCATTTTCATGTGCAGTGCTAGTGTGTGCGACGCGTGCACCTTTTGGCTGCATGGCACAGCTCTTGATGCCGTTGATAGCGCCCCCACAACATTGCTTTTGCATGTATGTTTTGTGCAGTAACATGTAGAGCTAAATGCCAGGATTGTTGGGCTGTGAAAACAAAGCATTGCCTCAATTCTAACTCTTGATTCCATCTACTTGCAACGCATGTGATGGGAAATTTCGCGCCGCATTCACAAGCTAATTAAGAGACTTGAGCTCAGAGCACGGTGTTGGAGACACATCAACAGATTTGCCGGATATGTATCTGCAGTCGAACTCTCCTTTTCCGTCCACAGTAGTGACATTACGGAGGCTTATATTCGTAATCATCACGTCTTCAGACAAGCCACGGAACTTAAATGGGACATCAGGGTGACCAGCGATTCTGTGGTACACGATAGCAATAATTAAGGAGAGCGTCTTCGAAATGTGATACTGCTACTACTACTACCACTACTACTACTACTACTACTACTACTACTATGCCATCTCTCCCGTTGGCACTGTACCCGACGACTTTATTGGAAACGAGTCATGATCATAAATTAATTGAAAATAAAATCGGATCGCAGAACCGATATCGGCATGAAAATCTGACAGAGTGCACGCACCTGATGTTCTCGAACGTGATGTTGTTCACAACAGGAGGTTGCGGTGCCCACGATGCATCACACATCGGGTTTGGAGACCCGTAGCTCTCGCCCATGTTCAACGCGATCTGTTTGCACGACAATGCAACAATGGGCCGAAATGAATTACGGCATTAACATGAGATGGTATTCGGTTGTCGTACACTTTTTCTCTCCTACTTGCATGTGCCGATTCCCCCCCCCCAAAACCTTCCCCACCTTAGCAGCTCCATCGATGAAAATTCCCTTGAACACAATATCGCGGACATAGCCACCCCTCTGCGGACTCGTTTTGATGTGCGCTCCATCCCCTCCCCCCAGGAACGCAGAGTCCTCAACGACGATATTCTCTACCCCTCCCGACATCTCGCTCCCAATCGATAGTGACCCTGCACGCTCAGCCCAGGCCGTGAGATTGCGAATGTACACGTTCTTCGTCGCGCGGCCGTAGTGGACGCCAAAGCAGTCCCAGCCGCTCTTAATGGCCACTGCATCGTCACCTGGTATAGATGGAGTGCAGTGAGTGAGGCGATGTAGTTACTTACGATCTTGCGTTGCCTAGGTGATTTCAGTACTCGTGAGATTAGTATTTAATCTATGGTGCATATGCTCTGAGGACGATGGCAATACACTACGACCTGTGTTGATGTAGCTATCGACTAGCGTCACGTTCTCACTACTATCAGGGTCGAAACTAGAGGCAGGGGGGGGGGAGTGGAATTTTATTTCCATTCACACACATACACATGCACGCTGATATTATGACATTTACGCGTATGGTATTTACGTGTATACTCTCTCTCTCTCTCTCTCTCTCTCTCTCTCTCTCTATGTGCGTGTGTGTAATGTACATGTAAAGAATGCGAAAGTAATCGAGTAATAACAATCATGTAAGACACGAAGAAGAACGATACCCATCCGTGTTGGGGGCGTCAGGGGGGGCTAAGATGACAAGTCGTCTACCCACAACGTTGGATGAGTACACGAAATGTGACGTCCAAAACGGGGAGTTCTTTGAACGAGGAGGGGGTGGGGAGAGAGAGAGAAAGACGCCAAAATGAGAACTCGTTAAAAAAACTAAACTGTGGCGGCAGTATCTTCGCTCATTGTGTAACACTCCCCCAAATATTTATTTGTTCAACGGATTTCAGTTGTATTATTGTGAGGTGTACAATTAGGGAGATGTCCTGAACGAGCAGTCCATCGCTCCACAAAAACTCCAGGAGTCTCCCACGGGTAATACTTTGTCGCTTCTCGTGGAAAGCCTGGACAATTCAGGTAGAATACATACAACACACAAGCGACGTCTATATGAGCGCGCGCGCACACATACACACACTCACAAACATACACAGGCAGGCAAGCAGTAGCCAGCCAGCCAGAGAGGGAGGAGAGAGAGAGAGAGAGAGAGAGAGAGAGAGAAAGACAGAGAAGGAGAGAGAGGGGGGAAAGAGAGAGAGAGAGAGAGAGAGAGAGAGAGACGCAAGCACAGACATACCAATAGCACGTTCCAAACTTCATTCAACGCAAGCGTGTGCTATCATCATCATATGTCATCATGTCTGACAATTCGGAACTGAGAAGAACCGACTGCATGGCGTGGTGCATGATATTACCTGCCACCATCCCCAACCATTGCCATCGATGGTTGAGGTTGTAGCGCCTTCTCCTTCTATGACTACGTCGCTAACGTTGAAGCCCCCAATGAAAGGACCGTATCTGAGTGGGATCTGGATTCCGCCACTAACAAGTTTATTAATAAATGTGTACATATGTATGTATATATATATATATATATATTTGCGTATATATAAATATTACATGTGTGTGCGTGTGTTTGCGTGTGTGCCGTTTTATGTGGAGATATATATCCTACGATATATAATTCACAGGTTCCAATTTTCATCTCAATTCAGATTGTAAGGTTTTAAAGTAACAACATCACCGTCCTGTGCCATAGCTTGGCAGAGGTGGCAACAAAGGCCACTGATCCTTGGACTCTTCTCCCACCGCTCGAAGAGTCGCCCTACATCAGAATTCGCGCTATGTTAGGGGGGAAATGACAGGAGAAGAAGAAGAAGAGGAAGAAGGAGGGGGGGGGGGGAAGGAGAGCCAACATCCAGCATTTCCACCACCTCGCTTTAGGTGACACGTACCCTTTGGATAAGTGGAGGGTAAAGTGAGAGGTGAGGTTGAATGGAGCAGTGACCCAGCATCCAGCTGGAATGAGGAGGTAGCAGCCCCCGTTCTTGGCAACGGTCTAACAGGAACGAAGGAGAAGGAAGAGGATGAGGAGGAAGAGGATTTTTTTGGATATTGCTAAAGCAAACTACTTACCTGAGCTTTTGCGATTGCGTCGACAAATGCTTGGGTATTGACAGTTTTATTGTCACCAACTGCTCCAAAGTCCGTGATTGAGAACCTGTACTGTTTTTCCCATGAAGATAGTGGGTCAACGTACCATTTAACATCTAAGATTAGTCATGCGAGCACTAACCTTTCTCTTTGGAACTGCCATTCTCTCGCCGTGATAGATGCTCCGAAAGCTCGCATCGATGCTTGTCACCATGAAGACAAGGACAAGTATATTATACTAGTTTGCACAGCCATATAAACAAATCAAAGTCACTGTTTGATCCAGGAATAATAACGGCAAGGCTAAAAATCAATGACATTGGGGGTGCGGTCCACCATGATTCCGGGAGTTTTCTTGGAGTACCCCTTCCAGAAAACGAGAAATGGACAGAAATTATCCCCTGCGACAACAATCCATACAATTTCAAGCTAGTACGAGTACCGGTAAGTTTTTCAAAAACATATGTCGCTCATGCAAAATTGGCCTCCTTCGAAGGGGAGAATACTGGAGAATACAAGGTGTATACATACCTGCGACATCGTATTTGAAGGGAAATTGCTGATTGGAGTATCGCCTGCTGCACTGCGCTCATGGAAGCAAGCAAGGAAGGAGCGTGATGATTTAAATTCTAGACAAACATGCACTAGATCTAAAAGGAGCGTGTCAGAAGGAACAGCTTGCTTCCTCCCCCGTCGTGTTTACTTGGTAGTATCTCAAAACGGCATGTGTATTTAGACTGTGACAACCTAATACTCGATCATACTACTCCAAAAAGCCCTATGGTGCTGCCTTGACTCTTCCACTGCGAGTATTGCCTCCGTCACGCGTAACTGATTAGAAGAAGGGGGAAAAAAAAAAGTAAATATTCTGTATCGCAGTCAGTGCAACCCCCCTTTGTACCAATGGTATCTAGTGCGACGGCATGGCTGATCTCGGGTATTCTTACGAAGAGAAGGAGGAGATCCATCGTTCTAAAGTTGATGTTGCAATGCTTAGATTCGATCAAGTTGGGTTTGGCTTCCATTTTCCTGGCTATTTCATTACTCCAGCTAATGAAACATTCTTCTGTTGTTTCAAGAAGACGGATTCAGTGGTAAAGAAAGACACCAAACAAGACAGATCAGTATCAATATTGGCTGTGTCTCATTTTAGGACATCCCTTCTGTCAATACTGGTGTACATAACGTGGCAACTGGTCAGAACGAGTAATACTTTAGAAGTAACAAGATATTCAGGATGGTTTGTTGCTTTATAAAGGGGGCTCACGATCCTGTCCAATTCGGCTGGCAAGTGGACGTTATTTCAGTGACTATATTTGTGGTGAATGCACACAGAACACACCAGCTTATAATTATGCTAGACAAATTCTGATTGATAGTCTTTTGTGCCCGCCAGATTATCGAGATGGCTCTATATACCTATATTGTGACTCTTCTGATTAACTCCCATCTCGCTGCGGTTCAAAATCGACTGGGTGTATTGGAAAGTCTTCGTACGACGTACATAACTTTCGGGTAGTAGGAGGAAGACCATACACTGCGGCCAAACATTTTCCATCCTGAAATGATAATGCTGTTGTGACGCAGGATGACACTAGCTCTCACGCTGCCAGCTGTTTCTTTAATTCTCATTTTGGTACTATCTTGTCGGTGTCGGTCCGAAAAACGAGCTTCTTTCTCTAGAAGTGGTGTCATTGTTCGCGCAATCTGAATTATCCACCATACCATAATTATCTCCTCACAAAAAAGGAAACTGGTCAAGTGCGATGGTCCATTTTCTCAACGTGTAGCTATGGGATTGCGTGTGCAACCACGGGTAACGGCACGTACATGCTGTCTGTGAGTAGCAATGGTGGTAGTGGTGGTGATAATACACCCCTGCTGTCGGTCGACAAGGCGTGCGACACGACACATTTTAGAAAGGATTCTATCTGAATAAACCTAGCTGCTCTGATGTCGTCGTCCTTGCTTTCCCTACTAATCTGCTGTCATCGTGATTCTCCCTTCTTTCTACCACTCAATCAGGATTCTACATATCTGTCGTCATGATAATTCTAGGCAGGTACAGTGGCACTAGAGTAACAAAAGACTATATGGACGTAATTGGACGTTTCTTCACTGCTACTGCCGCAGCTACTCGTGAAAACATGAACACGACATGACGACTAATACTGTTGATAAATTCCTACTATAGTCGCTACCTTTCTCACCATCGTTGCTTCATTATTATTGTCATTCAAATCACTGACCGCCAGCATCATCTCCCATACAGATATCTTGATAAAATGCGAAGGAGGGCAGAAAAGAGGGGCAGTTACCTCCGTACTGCACTCTCCCCAAAGTAGAGTGAATCAATTGTTGCGAGGATCGATGGTTTTTAGTACGCAGCACCTTCAACTTTCCATCAATCTATCGTATCACCACAATAGCAGCTTCTTCTGTTTCATTACCATTCTGTCGTGGCAGCTGATAATATCGCTAATTCCTGCTCGCACACATGTCAGTCGAACTCACTGTTTCTTCTCTCTACTCGCTCAGGGCGATGCGAAAGCTCAGTTGCAGCGTCTTCAGCTCCAACAACAATAGCAAGATCCCGACCAGCAGTAACCATACGATATATAAAAGGTAATCATAGCTGATAGTGCCTTGTTATGATATCTTCCATCTCGTCCCACCCGTTTTGGCGATGATGATTCAGCGTTGTATGACACACTCTGAGGCCAAACGCGAGGGTCGCACAATGTACATGCGGTGGCATAAGAAAATTGATTTTATCTCTGGATTTTCCCCTCGCTTGATGCTCTTGCTCTTTCTGTTTCCCTGAACAATACAGCCACCGAAATGAGCCCGCCCCCCCTTCTCCGTCGCCATGTGGTGCTCATGCAGCGGGAGCGAAAGGAGGAGGAGGATTGAGGACAATAATGTCTGGTTTTTGGATTGGGACTCTAACAGGTGTGCTCATAGAAAAGGAGGAAGAGGAGGAGGAGAGAGGAAGGAGGAGGGAGGAGAGAGGAGGGAGAACTTGACATCAAACTCACCTTTTCGATATAAAATGGGATTGTCACTCTGAGTGATATATTCTAACCACAAATCAGGAAGCAGTAGCTCAATGGTGGGGCCAGCTGCTGCTACTGCTACTACCACTACTACAGGCAACACGATGACGACGACGGGGTCATCAATTAAAGCTGCTGCTTCTGGGAAAAACAACGGGTCAGATGTGCGATAGATGTGTTGTGCAGATTGAAAATAGATCATAATGATATTGAGGCATTTGCGACGACCGTTGAATAATCCTTTGTCCATCAAGCACAACAGTCATTTTTGCCATTTCTTTGGTTCGCATGGACAGGGGCATCAGCTGTCCTCTTCCTCCTTTTCTTTTCCTGCGCCGCTGAGTGTCTGCACGCTCGCAAGTGCCTTCGCCAAGTCACTGTTGCTTCTGTATTGATAAGCATCACCCTTTTAATTACACTATCGCTCCATTAACGTCTAACACGTCGTCCGCTGGCTAACGCAGATTCGACTCTTCGGCTACTTTGAAGGCTAACTGCTTTACCAGCGATCAGAAGACGATGACGCTGCATGATTCCGCACCATCTCTCAAGGAAGAAAAGGAGATCTCGAAAAGCTACAAAGGAGAAGCGTCTAAGAGCGTGACCGTAACCGTCAGCTCTACCGCCTGGGACCATCACCCTCTCGCAACGCAGCCGTCGCCGACCTCAAACTCAAATCAAGGTATTCGCATCAAAGCTGCTGCTGCTGCTATCGGGACCCGGAAAGTGTATGATATGAGCAGAAACACGTTGCCTGCGTGCAGGGCGGGAAGCAGCGACAGTTGTGTGAAGAACAACAACAGTAGTCGCGGTGCCAGCGCGGTGAGGGCCACCACCACTAGCAAGAAGAAGTCATCCTCGCTGACGCATATTGGAGACATTACCTCTTCTGCTACAACAACAAACGAGCCTGACAGCAAAATTGACAAAGCAATGGCGCCAACCGCCATGTCGATGCCCAGCATGGTTACTGGAGAGCACGGAAGAGGGGGTGGTGGTAATGGCGGAGGAATGGGGAAAGCGATGGCAACAACAACAACAACAACAGCAGCAGCAGCAGCAACAACAACTACGAATGCGACGACTCAAAATGAAAGCAGCATGAACAGAGCTTCTTCTCCTTTCTTTCTGCATGCAGCGTTCAACACGTCCGACTGTGACTCTCCTAGGGTAGTAGTCATAGATGATTGATTGCGTGCTGCTACATGGGTTTCATCAATCGCAGGAGAACCATTGGAAGATTAGAAGTACACCCGTTCCAACGATTGTGCCGAGAGATTCGCCATAACAGACAGATGTCATTATGAGTAGTGTAATTAATGATGTCAGAATGCTCTCATATCGAGTGCATGATGAACCAAAACCGATCTAGCTCAAAGTCGTTGTGGTATCAGGTGACGATAACAAATATTGAAGAAGGAATGCACCCGCCCAGTAAATGACAATAGTAGAAGAGAGTAGTAGGAGAAGGATCAGCGGTGGGAAGAGATCTGGGAAGGATTAACGTGCAAGGGTCATATGGCAGTTTATGTTTGCGACGTGACTAGAATTTGGTGAAGATGGGGAAATACCTGGACAATAACGATGTCTTTTCCCCACACTGATCGATGTCTAATGTCATGTAAATTCTTTTTCCTTCTACGTGGTTCTCATTTCGTTCAATGATCTCTATGGCGTGATGGTAGATGGAGCTGATTCTCCAAAACGGGACACTGCTGCTACCAATAGGAGACGTCGTCACCGTCGAGGTGGTATGTGTGTGTGTGTGTGTGTGTGTGTGTGTGTGTGCGTGTGCATGTCCATCCTTTTTGGTCATCTCTTGTGTTTTTATTTATATTCGCTTCAAGAGAGATGGCAGTGCTGCTGCTGTTGCTGATGATAATGATAAAATGGGTAGAGATGTGAGTTATTAGTAGGCTTTAAATTTTCTCATTTATTGCAATATCTATGGCCTGACACTACCGTATCATCACCCCTCGCATACAGCAGCAGCAGGCATGGAGTTGGCCAAAAAGTTCCGCAGATTATCGTTATGTGCTGCGATTCTTAGCGTCGCATTCACACTCGTCGCTGTTCTGCACTTCCTAGGAAGAGTGAACGACTCTCGCAGCTACAGAGAGGTTTATGAGAGTTCAAACAGGAACTACAGCATTTTCGATGATTTAACTTCCTATGCATCCGCGGGATTGATTGCGTTTGGGTTATATTATAGCAGCGGTAGTAGTAGTGGTCGGGCGTGGCCTTGCTGTTAACCACCTTCGTCATAGCATTTTAGCTAGCAGCTTCGCTAGCTTATTCGTATCGATGCCTCAAGTTGTATTGCTTAATTAGTGTGTGATGTGTAATTATAATAACTATACGCACGCAACACACACAATTGCGCAGGCAATAAGCAGATTCATGTCGATATATCGATCACCGCCAATAAGCTAAGATCAATTAGATTTCATGCCCTCGGGCGGGTGCTTGCTACGTTGTCATCATGTCATGTTATTGCCATTATTATGCTCTAGAGGATAACCCGATACGAGCCTGCACTTATATATTGCAACATATCACTTACATACAAAAAGCAGCGTCGTATTTCTGCAGGACGATCGTATATATCCATGCATGTTCACCGCCGTCATATGTGCGCACATGCATGTTTAGCTCGCAAATTAATCGAACGCTCTTGCTGCAGCTAGTGCTGCCACATGTGATCGCATCGTTTGTAGCGGTGTGCGACGTACATGATCATAGCATCGATTGGGTGTTTAAAATTTCTCATAATACAATACATCTAAAATAAAAAGCACTCTCACAAAAGATTTCTCAAACTTAAGTTAGCAGAGCATCTGCGTGGGAGTGAGAACTTCTGGTCCATTTGGCCATCCATCTGGAGCAGCATTTGAGCAGCACGTTGCAGGGTTGGGCGTAGCTAATGTGAGGAGGCCGTTCACATTGATAAGATATTTACTGTGCATAGCCATATTCCATTTCAGCTCTTCTTCCATGTATGAGATGTACGACTTGTACGGCTTTTGCTCGTGCAATCCTATCTGGACGATCCCATAATGCAACATATCGTGGAAACCAGAGTTGTGAGCATACGTAAATCCCGTGAAGTGGAAGGTTTTCTTTTTCTCGACAAACAACTGGGTCGTCGCAGACTGGAGGAGAAGATCATTCCAACGTTTGGTGAAGATAACACCAGTATCGTCAATGGTATTGAGGAAGTGCTGGATGTCAGGCTCCAGGAATCGATCGATGTGCCCGACGAAGAAATTGTTGTAGAATCCCCAGAAATCTCCACAGTTCTCACGGTTGAGGTCATCTACTGAGTCTTTCTTGTTGCAGGCGTCCAGCATCCAGCCGGTTTTTCCACCCATGTACGCGGAGCTGTAGTTACGAAGGAGGCGTGGGTAGCCATCAGCATCGTCCCAGATGAGACCAGTTTCTCTTGCAATGTTACGGTAGCCGTAGTCGTAACCGTAGTGCTCCATGAACCCGAAGAGGTTGTAAGGGATGGGGCTTAGCAGATATGAGTCATCATCGAAGCGGCAGACCCACTTGTAACCCTTCGCTTTCAGTGCTGGCCACACTCGAATGGCATACCACCGCATCATCTTGCGGTAGCCCATCCCCTCGACTCCTGCCCAGTCATGATGCACTCTGCCAATTCCGGTTTTAGGGTGCTGCGCCCAGTTCTCGCCTTTGAGGTGGAAGAATTGGATTTCAGGACGGCCTGCAATAACCTTCTTCTGTGTCTCCTCATCGAAGTCTCCCTCGTGCAGCACAAGGATATCATCCTTCTCTCTGTTGTTGTAGTTTTTGTACAAGAGACGGAGGGTGTTGTTAAGGATGTCAAGTCCGGTGCGTCCGTAGGTTTCATGGCGTTTGTTTTGTGCAAGGATTACGAAGCAGCCCTTCCCAGTTTTTGGTTTTCCGATTTTGAGTTGAGCCGCCTCCTTCTCTTTGGCGAAGTCAGCGTTCATGTGAGGACAGCAGTAAGTCTCTCCCTCCTTCGATTTGCCCCAATCCGGAAGCGGGTCGTTTTTGCAAGTCTCTTGAGGTTTCGAGGGGCCGGTGACAAAGTCTCCAACGATCCTCTTGCGCTTTTGGGTAGCGGACTCAAGATCTATGACTGATGAAAACGTAGGTTTCTCACTGAACTCTGAGTCTCTGAAGTAAACCGCAAATTCTGATACGCCGGACCAGCACTTTACCATGCTATCCGTTTGAGCGAGAGTCAAAGAATCAAGAAGCACTTGCTCACTTTTCAGGTCCTTGGGATACTGGTCGTTGTAGAGAACATTTTTGTTCTCGCGCTCAGCATTCTGATATTCGATGGTGTTGGAGAAATTTGATCGCATCATGCTCACGTAGCTCTTGTCATCAGTTGCCAGGAAGACCTTTGCATTTTTGTTCTTCTTAACGAAAGCGTTTGTGTGCTTGACGTAGAGTTTTGGATCGACTTTCTCGTGTACAACCTTATCGGTGCCTCGCATGTGTAGCCCAAGAACAGGACCCGAGCCTTCAAATTTGTTATTAAAAAGTTTCACAGCCTTCGTCCGCATATTATCTGTGACATGGATGAAATTGTCCATAATGAAGTTCGCTTCATCGCGCTGGTACTGGATCCATTTGTCTCCGCACTCCCATTCGTCGTCACCAGGGTAAGGGTAGGCATGCACAGAATTCCTATCGTAGTATGCAGTCATTATCGAATCTTGCGAAAATTCCCAAACATTGCTCTCGTCGATTTCTTGGACGTCAGAAAACTGCATTTGCCCGTGTTTGAGAGGTTTGAACCATTTGTGCCAGAACTCTGGTGTCTGTTTGTCAGAGTCGCTGTGGCAATCAGAGTAATGGTGGTTCTCCGGCATGTACACAATGGGAGCTTTGTGACCGATGAGGCCGTGACGAACTGCGAACTCGAGTTGATTGATGACAAAAAGAGGGAACGTGAAGAATCCGCAACCAGAAACAAATTGATAGAGACTGCGAATTCTAAGGTGCTTTTTCTTTAGTGAATCCCGAAGTTTATCCAGTTTAGCAACTTTATGGGAAGGATAGCCCCTGATAATGTGCGAGCAAAAATTAGTAGATGTTGGTGCGCGCGCGTGTGTGCCTTTTTGCACTCACTCAGACTACATACAGAGTATCTTATAGTGAAAAGTTGATGCTTCAAATACAAGAAGATGATAATCCAATCAGTTTTTGGCTGTGCCACTAAGATGAAAAGCTTCAAAGGTACCTGAAACTGTAGTTGAAAGACTGTTCGTCTGCAACGTCAAGCGAGTAACAGTTTCCAGTCTGTTCGCAAGGAGGCATGAACTTGCAGGTACTGCGAGCTGCCATATCGGTAAATCCACATTCACCAACATTTTGGCACTGTTTATGGTTGCAAACGGATAGCTTTTGCTTTGATTGAAACAGGCGTGGTGTTACGGAGTATTGCATGTATCTCTTCACGTCATAGAGACGACCCTTCATCATAAAATTGTTAAACCTGATTATAAATTGTGTAAGCGCAAAACAATTTCCTGCTTATTATTTTCACTTACTTGATATCTGCGCTGAATTCGTTATCGAGTTTCTGCGCCCCATCTTTACTAAGAAGGTATGCTGTAGAACAGAATTGGTTCTGAGCCTTCACAAGATTGGTCTTTTCATCCATTTTCGCCTATGGATGATGCATACTTGTCAGTCATATCTAGCTGGTAATTTTCGCACTTAATCATTCTTAAACAGTACATCAGCATACTTACCACAACGGTCTGTCGAAAACATTCAGATGCGCAGCGACCAAGATTGATCTCATGCCACCCTTTAGGTGCCTTTTCGATCATGCTTTCGATGAGGCTCATCGGATCTGAAAAATTTAATTTTAGTTGTCAGAAATTCAATTCCTGTGCCAAGTTAAAAGGTGCTCGTAATTAAATTCTATCATTGTCAAGAAAAGAAGGTTTACTTGTTTTGTAGGTATCTTTATCCATCTCAGCATCGCTCTCGAATACCAGAGCATAGTCTGCAATTTGAGTTAAAATGAGGGAGAAGGATTAAGAAGAGAATTTAATAAAAATTAAAAGAAAGGAAAATTGAGGACATAAGTACGGGAAGAAGAGATGGAAAGAAAGAGGAAGTACGGTACTGTGAGACTAACAATGATAACAATGGATACCTGAGTCGGATCGAAGAAATTGTTTGATGGCAGCATGGTGAGCCTTGGTAATGGCGACTTCCTGGACCAGCGAATTCTTGTCTAGGGTCAGTTTGTAGTTCTTATCGGTCTGTACGTAATTGTGAATGTAAGGCTTATGCAAACGAGATGTATGAGGATGTAGTACCACTCCAGTTCTCTTAAGATCGTCAAAGTCAAGGGAATTCTGTCGGACATCGCTAACAAATTCTCCAGTAACTCCATGTCCCAAGTCCTTTTTCGAATTTCGGGTTTGAATTCCAGTTGATAGGAAGAAATCATTGATGTCTGTCGCCCTCTTGCGATTGACGGTAATGACTGAGATCTTATATTTGGTGCTCGATAGTGAGTACCTGAAAATTTTAATACTGTTTATCCTACATTCATTCACGCTGTCTGCCCTTAATTTGCCTCCCTTAATCCTTTGCCCTCAATCTTATCTTTCTCTCTTTAAGTGTTTGATGGTTTCATGTCTACCCAAATTTAGAGCTGGGACTTTCTTGAAAAGAAAATGAAACATTGTTCCCATCCTTTTTCCCAGTTTGTTGAAGCTGTGTGACTTCGTGGTTAATCAAGCCAGATGCACTCTGCAGAAAAGTCAGAGCCAGGAGGAGGCTGGACCGCCACATTTTCACCATGTCTCCTCTGTGGTATCTGTAGTGCGAGGTGTGAAATGGTTTTAATATTCAGAGTTTCTCCCAAAATGTCGTACAAGTAGGATTGTGAATTATTTGATGCGACATGAGAATAATTATCCGCAATAAATTTACGCCCTGGAATAAACTGGAATCTTCCCATTTAGTAGACAATAATCTGATTAAAAGACGTCTGCTCGCAATACTAATAGTTCATGTCCAATGGGAGTTACAAAACCGGTATTACGGAAAATAACATTGTATACATACATATTTACAAGTACGACATATCCAATGTTCTAAATCCTTAAAAAATGTTCCTTGTCGGTTAAACCTAGCAATTACGTCGCATTAGATTGTAAACATGTGTCATTTCAACCTGAAATGGCTTCGGAGTTTCAAAAAATAAATCATCTTTGATGGAAATGTAGTATATTTTTATAAAACGACTCATTCAAAATTAATATATTTAAGGTGGAAGCCAGACATTGGATCATGTCGCCTTCTTGGCAAATCTGGATAAGGTCACCGCAATCCTACCATAAAACCATGTTGCCCCTCCTCTGGTTGACGGCCTCCATTGGCGTGAGCGCGCTCAACAATGCGGGCAACCAAGGCCCCCTCGAATCTCTTTCGGTAATTAAAGCACTGTATTTAAGAGACTTTTCATTGTACAGAAATGGAATGTGTGAAAGAGATAAATTTGTAGTTACCCTTGACTCATTTAAATATGCTTTGTAGCTGCCAGCGTTGGACCATGAGAAACTCAACTCCATGCTGGACGTGTTCGTTATTACGCTTCCCAAGCGCCTGTTTCATGCTCGAGGAGAGCTGAAGAAGACGCATCTATTTCGTTATGCAGAACTTCTGAACGCAACGACTCCCGACGAAATAGATCCTTGGGAGGTATTGATATTTGCCTTATCAATGCTGCGTGTATCTGACATAATATTCTCTTCCCTATCTACCAGAGAAGTCCAGTAACTGCATTGAACAAGGGAGAGTCAGCTTGCTCTGTCTCACACAGTCGATCATATCGGTACTTTCTCGACAACAGCAAAAAGGAATTTGCTCTCATTTTCGAGGACGACTTTCTCGCCACCAAGACTCTAAAAGGTAATTACACCTCTGAAATGTCCACCTCGTAATTCTCTTGAGATGCAATATGTAGCATATGCTTACTCCAAGTTCTACCTCTCTCCCAGATCCTTCGAACATGCCCCGCGTCATCTCTGCACTTCTCGAGGACCAGAAGAAGACTGGATGGGATATCCTAAATTTAGGTCGTTGCAATGACTGCTGTACCGAGAAGTGCCAGACAACTAAATCAGTCGTCGCGGGAAAATTTAAGATTGTGAAGTCCTTCTCCGGCTACTGCGGAACCGCGTACCTCGTGAACCGCAAGGGAGCTCGAGCCCTCCGTGTCGGTTCTTACCCTGTAGACGTCATCTCGGACGACAACTTGGTCAACACTGGGCGCTCTGGACGTGCGAACTACATGACAATGACACCAAAGCTATTCCAACAAGATCGTGTAACATTTGGTTCAGAGATCCACGACATTCCTCCTGAGGATGAGTGTGTGCCAAATTGGGACTGCAACAACCGTTGCGAGTCAGGCATCGAAGAGAACCCCAACAACAAGACCACTGGCTTTATTCAAGAAACACAAAATCCGGTTCACCTACCCATGATTCTACACCCTGATACTGAGCTCAAGGATGAACAGCGCCTCAACTTTCTCGCTCATCTGGACTACTTGACTTCTAAGGATTGCAAACTCGACAAGAGTATGTCACTCCGTGTCGTTGAGTGGGGCTTTGGAGCAACAATCAATAGCATCATCAAACCAGTTTTCCATGCGATGAAGTATGGATACTGTCTCAAGAATCCATCCGGATATGTGAAGTACCACTGCAACAAAGGCGGAGTTTGGAACGAGCTATTGAGGCCAACAACTTCTGATTCTTTGAAGAAACAACACTCTGTCATATCCCGTGAGGTTGAAGCTGCTTCTCCGAAGAAGAAGTATCCTGTCACTCTATTCCAAATGTTTTCGGAAATCAGTAAGCAGAATCCTCACGTGTTGTCGGAGATCAAAAGGGAGGGTATTTGTAATGATGATGTGAATGCTCTCAACGATCTCGCTGAAGCTGCTGGGTTCGGCCGTGGGTATGTTTGCCAAGATGCTAAGAACCACGATTTCTGTGGAAATCCTGAAGTCAAAACTATCTGCTGCCAAACATGTACTGCTCCAGCGCCTACAGCTCTACCAACACCATACAAGATGAAGCCATCCACCTATCCAACAACCTACAGTGTGGCACTCGAGCAGGACTCTGCCAAAGCAGAGCCCGTTCCGGAAGGCACCTGCGGAGATAACGTGAATGCACTCAACGATCTTGCTGAAGCTGCTGGGTTCGGTCGTGGATACGTTTGCCAAGATGCTAAGAACCACGATTTCTGTGGAAATCCTGAAGTCAAAACTATCTGCTGTCAAACATGTACTGCTCCAGCGCCTACAGCTCTACCAACACCATACAAGATGAAGCCATCCACCTATCCAACAACCTACAGTGTGGCACTCGAGCAGGACTCTGCCAAAGCAGAGCCCGTTCCGGAAGGCACCTGCGGAGATAACGTGAATGCACTCAACGATCTTGCTGAAGCTGCTGGGTTCGGTCGTGGATACGTTTGCCAAGATGCTAAGAACCACGATTTCTGTGGAAATCCTGAAGTCAAAACTATCTGCTGTCAAACATGTACTGCTCCAGCGCCTACAGCTCTACCAACACCATATAAGATGAAGCCATCTACCTATCCAACAGCGTACAGTGCAAAATTCACCAGCAAGGAGGGTGAGTGCAAAGATGATGTTTATGCACTCAACGATCTTGCATATGCTGCTGGATTCGGCCGTGGGTATGTTTGCCAAGATGCTAAGACCCATGATTACTGTGGAAACGAAGAGGTCAAAACCATTTGCTGTCAAACATGTACTGCTCCAGCACCTCCAGCGCCTACAGCTCTCCCAACACCATACAAGATGAAGCCATCCACCTATCCAACAACCTACAGTGTGGCACTCGAGCAGGACTCTGCCAAAGCAGAGCCCGTTCCGGAAGGCACCTGCGGAGATAACGTGAATGCACTCAACGATCTTGCTGAAGCTGCTGGGTTCGGTCGTGGATACGTTTGCCAAGATGCTAAGAATCATAACTATTGCGATAACCCAGAGGTCAAAACTATCTGCTGCCGAACATGTGCTCCAGCGCCTACAGGCATCCCAACGACATTCGCGATGAAGCCTATACAACCATCCTCTTTCCCATCAACCTACAGTGCGATGGCAGTGAAGACAGCTTCTTTCCCATCTGCAATGAGCCTGAGTGCGGAGCAAAACGCCAAAGTTGTCCCTTTTGGATTCGAAGCCAGCTTGGAGAGAGTCGAGGCGACACAAAGGAAGAAAGAAAATATGGTCAAGGCAGAGGAGTATTATCGTGGTCTAACGGATAACACTGTGTGCGGCAAGGCATTCAACAATCAAAGCCTTGACAACTGGGAGGACGAAGACTTCAACAAATGCTCGCAGATGTACTCGTTCAATAAGCATGGCGATGCAATGCTGCCTCCGCAGGCAAAGGGCATGGGATTCTTCGCAACCGTCTCGCTCGTTGCTTCCTATCTTTCTCGTCCCTCGGATTCCCTAGCAGCAAAACTGCACGAAACTAAGAAAGCTGTCAACTGGCCAGCAAAAGGTACGCCAGTGATCGCTCTTCACTACCGCGCCGGTGACTCTTGCCTTGAATACGTGGACGCGCTCGGCCGCAAATGCGACACGTTCGCGACTTACATGCAACACGTTGATCGCATGGCGAAGGAGTACGACATCAAACACATTTATTTGGCCACCGATAGCGACTCCGTAATCAAGGATGAGGTTCCCAAATATCCCCAATACACGTTCCACTACATCAAGGACATGGACCGTGGAGGAATCCGAAACAAGACCCCTATTGACGATCTTCTGAAGTTTGGCAAACTAGACGGATGCAAGGAAGCTGAGAACAGCATGCTCGACATGTACATGCTCTCGATGGCTGACGCTTACATCGGGAAGTTTAGCAGCAACATAGACCGAGTTGCATACAACCTTATGTTCGCTCGCACCGGGGCTCACCAACCTTACATTTCTCTCGATAACAATTGGTGCTTTGACTTCGCTGTCCGAAGTAGGCTAGACACCCTCACTGACAGAGAAGATTTTGTTTATTGCTAAGCAAATACCACTTGGTGGCGAATGCAAGACACTACACTAATTCATTAATGATAATTGCTGTGCAGGGCATCCTGTAGACTTTAATTTTGTTGTCCCCACAGAAAACATCCAACTTACACTAATTAAATATTTTATTTCACCCCTTCGAACTCGAGAATATCATGTTGATGCAAATGAACGCATGCTAGCATCTGTGCTTGACATGTGTAGTGACGAATCTCAGCATGAACTACTTTGTTTACGAACTGTTCGTTATCTGCATTGGCGGCGCGCTGGCGATGTGTGTCCGATCGCACAATGCACGTACGTGCGCATCTCATTGCGACGTGTGTAGTTGCATGCCACACCTGCCAGGGTCGTGACCCCAGCTAGCCCATCCATGTCAGTTCAAGCTAGATCCACAACTGTTTTGATGGAAAACGAACACAACTTCATCATGAGACTTTAAAAATATGTGATGTCACGTTCAAACCAATTGCAATGTCGCGATTTTCCGAAAGCGCCTGTCTGCAAACGCCGCAGCTAGAGGCCTTGCCTCACACTGACACACCCATTGCATGCATTATAGCATGCGCCGCGCCAGTGCATGCAGATATACAGATGAGCAAAAAGTGTGACGACGAGTTCGCCATCGTCACGATCAGTGACACGTGGACAAGCTAGTTTCCCTGAATTTTGACGATTTTTTCATTTCGTCATTTGAGCACTGCTTTCCATCCACAGCATCAAAAGGTGGACAAAACCCACGTGAAAGGCCCAGTCAAGAGCTTTCAAAGTCAGCAAAAAGTCAATGAAAATCCGAGCACAAAATTGCAGTGGCCAGACAAAGTTGGTGTCACGCCGCACCAACAACAGCGAACCGCCCCCATGCTAGCCCAACCCTGCCAGGTGTGTGTGCACATGCTGTGATTCACACGTACGTCGCATGATCGATCGCATTGTGTCGCGTACGTCGGCTCGATCAGGCGGCGGCATAGCATGCGAGCTTACTATAGACACAGTTTATATTATATATATTATATTTGTGCTTGTTGCACCATGACACACATTTTTGGTCGGCGCTTTTCGATGCGATCGATCACATGATTCGAACAAATCATGGCGCGCTACACGTGTTTGCATTGAGTGTGCACCGTGCACACGCACGCTCGCATGCACACATTCAAGCTGATCGAGCAGCAAAACAGACCAATGCATGGTGTGCGCATCCGCCGCACAACATGCACACGGACTGGCCACTGCTCAAAGCTATCATTGGTTATCAAGAGGAGCCATGCATGCCTTCTCGAAATAAAAGCACATGCAAAAAAAAAAACATATTCATGGATGACCATTGAAAAGATTTAATCGCTTCATTACATCCGTCTCATGTGTATGTATATGTATATATATACATGTACATATTTGCACAGCTACATTAGGATGACCATTGAAAAGATTTAATTCAATTCATTACACCAGTCTCACATTTACTTGCCACCCATATAGCATACGCACGCATAATCATAACTCTCAGCAGCAGCAGCAGCAGGATGCTTAAGATGACTTTATTTGGACTCTACTGCTATTGTCACTATTTCGTTTGCGAAGAGGTGCCACCCTTTGACTTTGCTGGGGGTTTTGAGATATCAAAAACGGTGACCGTTTCATCCCATGAGCAAGTGGCGACGATGTTCTATCAACAGGTGTAGCAACAGCAAAAACAACAAAAGGCACCGAAGAAGAGAAGAGGAGGGAGAGGAGGACACCACCGACAATCTCAGCACTATTTTGCCATCTATTCCCACAATCTGCCTTAAGTCTCATTTAATTCTGGTGGAGGAATATGCTTCTTCTCCTCCCTCCCTCTCCTCGCACTCCTTTTTCGTCACTTAGTACCGCGGGCAAAAAAATGCAATTAAACAGTGCTTGATATATTTCCAACCATTCCTCACCCATTATATATACCCGTTCTTCGCTGAAAAACAACTGTCGGTGCTACTTGAAATGGCAAAGATGAGAAATGCTCTTCTCGCCTCAATTCTCAATCTCTCGTTGGGGACACTACCTCCATGTAGTTGTTGAAGTCAACTCCGAGCACGAATTCAGTGTGATGGTCAAATCTGCACACACAATTACGGCAGCAGCAGTAGCAGCAGCGCAGGGAGCAAGGAGTAGTACGACTCAAGAAAAGAATGCCTTTGCTTCTATTCCAGAGGAGAAACATCACGTGACCTACGATCACAACTTTGCTACCGCTGTTTTTTGTTGTTGTGTTGCATACTCGTTGAATTTTTGAGGCCCAGATTTCTGGTCTCGGTTGATGTCCCATATCCGGAGGCTCATATCGCTTTTCAATGTAGTGTTCAGAATTAGGGGGGGGGGGGGGGCGGAATGCTACATGATGGAGCAATATCTGTCTTGTTCGAAACTGCTAGGGTTATATATGCTGGGGAAAACATGAATTTCTCGACGCCCAAAGCGACGCACGGGTTGACGCAGCGGGGGACAGTAGACGGGTAATAGTATGAGTTAAATACAAACAAGGACGTCAAAACTGACTCCTTCTCGTAGGGTTCGACTGATGGCTGAGAATCATGGATGATGAGAATTTATCAACGATCTATTACTATGAGGCCGAGGCAAGGACATCGGGCTTGTGTGGCGACCACTTGATCCTGGAGAGTGAGAAGAATAAGAAGAATAGGAAGAAGAATAGGAGGGGGGAGGAAACAATGAGGAAAGAAGGGGAGAGTGCGAAGAACCGTGAAGAGCAGGAGACGAGACACACAATTGAAAACACGGTGATGGTGGTGATGGCGAGCATATGACTATGGCGAGGACGACGATATGCAGTGAATACTTGATAATTCATTTATGAACCGAATCTGAGGGGGGATTCCCACTGATTTGCATGCGCCTTCATGATGAGCACAGAGCTGCCGAACTTCTCCTCCTCGTATTTACCTCCCCCCTCCCTTGCCCTTCTTCTTCTTCTTCCAACTTGTACAGGCTATGTTGCTACACCTATCATTCTCACCTTCTGACTGCGAAATCGTGCCCCTCTAATGTGCAGAGCTCCCCCTTATCAAGCGCGCGGCGGTCCTTTTGGTATGCGGGGGGGGGGGGGGGGTTATTAGAAGTGATGATGGTCGCTTGTGGTGATGGGGGTTGTTATGGCATCGACTAATCACACGCACGCTGCTACTTCTGCCACCGCAATGCCGAGAAATTACCCATATTTTAATAGTTTTGTCCACTGAACCAGTGGCGATGATGTGCTTGTCGTACTTGTTCCAGTCCATCGTGAGGATCTAGCCAAAGAACAACGTGCACGATCATGATCATGATGATGATTTATGAACAATGGAATAACAAGGTGATACAGAAATATTTAAATATAATATATACACACACACACACACACACACATATATATATATATATATATATATATATATATATATATATATGTGGCACGCCTCTACTGCCTTATCTATCACTGCAAGCATTGATAAGGATTTCACCACACACACACAAGCCACAACTTCCTGTCAAATGCTTCTCTGCACTAGTAGGTCGTGTGTGTGATAGGCAGTACCTCGTATTTATGCGCTGGGATCGTCTGAATTGCTTTTTTGTCTGATGGTAGAAGAACGATGGACAGGGATTGAAAGGGAGGAGGAGGAGGCAGATCAACAACTACAAGTAGTAGTGGAAATGTAGCAGGAGGGTGGCATCGATGTGTCAGCAGCATCAGGTACTAGCAGCAAGCATTTATATCACCTATCGATCTATATCTATCATCATCACCGTTCATGTCCCAAATCTTGAGAGTGCAATCTCCAGAGGTTGAGGCAAAGAGCTCCGGCTCGTGGGGCGACCAAACGGTGCTGCAAAACGACCGACGAAGACAAAAGCGTGATTTATAATATATGTAAATATATCATATATATATATATATATATATATATATATATATATATATTATATATGTATTGGTATGGCAAAAAGCAATGGCAGTGGTGGTGGCTGCCTTTGCCACAGGTAGAGACATTGATTGATTGATTGATGATAATGATGATGGTTTCAACAACAGATGGAAGAAAATACACGATGATTCTAGTTACACTCCTACTTGATCATCATCATCATCATCGTCATACTTTCCATCATTAAACACACAACCACCACTGCGGAGAACAAGATCACACGCTGCTATCTATCATTGCAGGTTCTCTCTGAACGTCTCTAAGAAATCGCCATCAACGCTTTTGCACAACAGCAGCAGCAGTTGTCGGGAGGTGGTATTTGTGGATCACCAACATCAAACCCCTTTTTCAACCCCCCCCCCCCCCCCCCTTCCTCTTCCTCCTTCCGACAGCAATAGACCTGTATATACAGTTCTTGTGCTCCGAGAAAGTCCTTACGCATTGTGTGCGCTCAGGGTTCCAAACCTAGTAGATGAACGGATATAGTAGCAACGAGTGATGATGATGATGATGATGATGATGATGATGACGATGATGATGATGATCGGCAATAATAACAGCAACCAACGATGATGAGTGACACCAATTGATTTTATTTCACCGTCATCACCATGTTTTGTAGTTGTACACATCGAAAGAATCACAGCAATCAATCCATCCTCCTCCCTCCTCATCTTCCTCTAAACCACACCACCACTAAATCCCAGGCAACCCCTACCATTCTTTCCTCCTTTCACTACTCCTCCTCCTCGTCGTCATCATCATCGTTATCTCTCTTTCTCTTTACGATAAATTTCAGATAATTTTTTTCTTCTTCTTTGTTCTTCTTCTGGCTCTTCCTTCATCATCATCATCATCATCATCATCATCATTTATCATCATCACCTTGACAAGGTTATCCCATGCCCCTGTGAGGATGTATCGCTTATTAGCACCGCTCCAGTCCACACTATACACCTCAGCCGTATGCTCCTAACGACGAGAGGGAAGAAGACGACTGTCAGATATGGGATGACGCAGGGATTTCGGAGCAGGGCTGTTGTTATGTGTGGATTCTCGATCGTTCGCCGCAGTCGTCAGAGAATGGAAGCACGTACCTTATAGGTCCTTACACGTTTCTTTGATGCCAAATCCAGAAGAGTAACAGAACCTACCATAATACCATTATTCATCAACAATGGCCATAATTATAATAATAATAATAATCATCATCATCATCATCTCCATGTCACGTCGTTATCACAAGAACAATATAAGCAAACTTCGAGCGCAGTGATTAGACTCACACGTACTTTACTCTACTAGCCGTCATCGTCACGATGACAATTTGGCGATGATAATTATCGGATTATATTACCGTCACCACATACGTAAACCAGGTGGTTCTCACTAGTTTGCGACCAGGCAGAATCATAGCAGCTGCGAGGAAGAGAGAGAGAGGGGGGGGGGGGGGGGGGGGTAGGAAGACAAAGATTAAAGGGGGAAATAGAGAAGGGGAGAGGTTACTGAAAGCAGAGAAAAGGAGTTTCTAGTCTCAGAAAGAGAAAAATCCTGTTTATGTAGGCGCTGACCCGTCAGACATCTCTTCTACGTGCACTTTCGAGAGCGTCTTACTCTTCATGTCCATAATGATCTGTTTTCCATTGCCAACGATCCCTGAATTACATATTAGAGATACATTTGCACTATCTTTTAGGACAATTTGCGCATCTTGGGAACATATAAGCATATCATCTACACACACGAAATGTAAATGCGCCCAACAACCTAAGAAGATCAGCGCAAGCCGCATCTCTATCCATGTGCACGTTATGATATTTCCACACCAAAATCTCGAAGAATTGAACCACTACTACCGAAATGTTGAGAAGTAGACACTGATATCCGGCCAGAATTGAACGGTGACCAAGCCACCTGCGTACAAGCAAAGAGAATCTATCGTCGTCTATCCAGGGCTCAACAGCATATGAAAGGCGACATAATATGGTGGCGGTTTACCGAGTAACCCATGAACTCGAGCTGGGTCCTGGCTATCATTGTCTTCAGACAGCGGGAGGAGGAGGAGGAGGAGGAGGAGGAGGAGGATTCCTATTCTTCTTCCGGACTGGCGAAGTTTCAGTCCTCAAAGAAAAGGAATTCGGATATAAACGTAGCGGTAAAAGCATGGATTTTATGACGAATTATCCACTTTTTCTATGTCGTAGTGTATATGTATACAGGAAATCGCTTCTGAGGCTTCATAGCCTTCGTACTGAATCTGCACTCACCGAATTCGGAATTTATTTGATCGTTGGGCCTCGACATCTAGCGGCTCGGTCGTAGGTCAAATTCCGCTTGAAAAATTTCCTAAAATAATTCACATCGCAACAATAATTTAGTGTTAACTGCTCCTCGAAACTCGTTGTCGACGGGGTGCCCCCCCCCGTGGATGTACAGGTCCTGTGTTAGCGCGAGAGGGAGGAAATAGCCAGATAAAGTATATCGTAGTCATATGCGTGTTTATTTGATATTGGTATCATCCGTCCCTTAGAAGGAGAGCGAGAACTCGCAAGACGCTCTTGCCTGGCTGCGCATACGTCGCCCTATCCGTACTGCTTTCGCTCCTTACGGTAGCAGCATTTCTGCGAGGACAAGAGAAGGAGATGGCACATTTTCGCATAGAACGATGTGCAAGACAAGGACTTCTTTGTTCACGACCCATCCTGAGGCCTCCTCTTCGAAGATCGTCGCTACCCTTTAACTCCAGGTTCAGAAGATCCATCCCGCTTGCTTCGCCATGCGAAAATTTTACACTGAAATCAGAAAATTCAGCATGCGCCATCATTCATGTTAACCTTATTATTTGTAGGGGCACTACGTCTTTCGCAAGACTGCGGCGTTTGAGAGGCCATTTCGATACGAAGGGCATGATGGGTGGGGGTCATCATAGAAATTTATCGGCTCCTTCCAGTTGCATCGAAGCCACAAGAAATGAGGACGCTCAAATGAGTGATGTTCTCATGATAGTCAAGAAAGCATGTGATTCCCTCTCGCCACTGGTCGGTCGATTCATGCAGTAAGATAATGGCTAGTATCTTCTCCTTCACCTCACTCAACTCTTCCATTCACATACACACACACAGGTTCGATGCATTTACGACAAGCAAAGCTCGGAGGATTTATCGACTCAAAAGGCTGATCTCAGCTACTTCACCATAGCAGATGGCCTGGTTGTTTGCTGGATGCATGATGGGTTATCATCATATTATGGCACTGATGCACCGCACTACTATCCTCCTCCCAGGTTCAGGAACTCATACTAAGATACCTATTTAAGACCGTCAAATTCAAGGTGAGGCGTGTGGGTACTACGTGCGCATGATCTCCGTTTGATGGTGGCATCGGATTCTTTCTCTGTTCGCATAGGCTGTGGTTGCTGAGGAAGACGTCGCAGTGGATCTGCAGAAGCAACCATTCTCTGTTGGCCAGTTCAAAATCCCAGAGAATTCGGAGATTGCAACTGGAATCCAGAAGGCATGTGCCGCATTAGAGTCTTACTCAAAAGGTTATCATCGCCGTGATTGTTGCATGTTGATCTGTGGTGCTAATGTTGATACTGCTGCTAAAGTGTGCATATGGTTACTTACACATCACCAACATCGTCGCATCATCGAAGCCAATAAGCGTCACCTCCCCTTCCTACATCCCTATCTTTGGCAGAGCTGGAGATGCTGGACAAGGGGGGAACCAATGGAGTTCTAGGTGATCGTGTTATCGAACAACTGCTGCCGCCGCAGTGCGTGCGGATCCTGTTTTTTTCTCTTCAGACAACAGAAAATTTGCACGCATCCATGCACAACTTTTGAAGAAACCTAACCATCTTTTCTCTGCTTGCTTCATCAAATCCTTGTGATTTCCCTTTTCTTATCATTGGTGTCATCGTCATCGTCGTCATCGTCATCATCTTTGCCAGCGAAATCGACTCTTTTCCTGGATCCGATCGATGGTACAAAGGAATTCGTGCAGAAGAAGTAAGTACGTACTTACGTCCTCCGCATGTGTATTCAGCCATGCATAAGCCAACAGATGTTATGCGCTCGGTCAATATGGAGATCATGATGGGTGGTGGTGGGTTTGCAGAACACACACATGCATCGTCCCAACTCGTATGACAAATCACAGCTGGTGCTTGCTGCTGCTCGTGAGATCGAGATGCTTATGATAGATGATAATGATGATGACTTGTTATTATTGTTGTTATCATTACTATTTTATTATTCTGAACCTTATGGCAATTATTCAAGAGGGGAATGCTGCACAATATGCATCGGTTTTTCCCGCGACGGAAAAGCGGACGCAGGGCTCGTTTATCGCCCCATCCCTCCTACCACCACTTGGGCGGCTGGTACTACTTGTAACAAGTTGCAGTAGCATATACTGCTGCAATTTTGTTTTCATCTAACATATATATCATCTGATGCTATCGTCGTCGTTATGGTGCTCATCATCATGTTATAATGAAGGCTGCAGCAGGGAAGGATTCTTCACGTCGGAGCTAGCAGAAATTGTGGACAAGCAGCATGACGGGGATGATGATGATGGAGATTGTGGTGGCAGGACAAACACGACGACAACAACAATGAAGAAGAAGAAACCGACGTTCCTAACTCCTCAGCGTGTCAGTGACTTTCTTGCAAAGGTGGTGATGATAATGATGATCATGATGATGACGATGACGACGGAGCAATGATGATGTGCTGCCACTGCTGCTGCCGCCGCTGCTGTCATAAACACTGATGACTCAAGACGACCGAGCAAGCGAAGACAACGTTTCGTTCAGAGCACATGTCGATCATACGTGTGTGTTATAACAGGTAATAGACGAAATGGAGGGGCGCAAAATTTCAGTTGGCGGGTACACCGATCGCGTAAATCTACTCGCATGGAAACACGCATGACGCACGCTCCCTCCTCCCCCCCCTCCCCCCCTCCGTGACAATTGACACACGATATGCAGGTGTGGAAATAAAGCATTATTGTTGCTCGAGCATCGAGATCACTGGTAGGTCAACCATCGCATTTCTCGAGAGAGGGTGCCTATGCGTGTCTTATGATACGTCCGGCCTTGTACGCAGAGGGCTAGTATTTGCTTGTACTAGATTGATTTTAGGAGATGATAGTTATACGCACACAACATACTAGTTGATATGGATATAGATGGGTTATATAAGGCCACATCCTGCCGTAGTTATTCTGAACGCCGTTAAGAACAATTAGTACTACTACTACTACTACTACTACTAGTAGTAGTAGTAGGAGTATTCTAGTAGTAGCCTTCTCAGCATCGTTTCCCCAAAGTGGCAGCACAGCTTGCCTAATTCATTAATTGATCACTCTGTTTCTTCTTCTTCTTCTTCTTCATAATCCACCAGGTATATCCTGGATCGGGGACTATCACGATGGGATACGTGTGCCGCCCAGGCAGTGCTGGAGGTAGCAGCAGCAGCAGCAGCAGCAGCAGCAGCAATAGTAATAGCAGTACCTTAAAGAACCTGATAGCGAATGTACTCCATTCTATTCTGGGCGGTATGTTCTACCTCCTCCTCTCCCTCCTCTACGATCACAATGGCAAGCGATGATGATGACGATAACATTGCCAGGCTCAGGGGGGGCGCATGACGAAGCTCACATCTTTCTGTCCAACGAGCCTGAGCGCTGCTGATGACGGCGACACCAAGGATGATGATGCTGTAGAAGCAGAAAAGTAAGTCTCCTTCAATCCCCACCATCACGCACGTGCCCGCCGCTGCGCTCCTTACAGTAGAGGGATGGTTATAGTGGGGCGGGGAGGCAAGAGAAATCACTGCTACGAGTCTAGTATGTGAATTTGGCATCGAATCTCCCTTTCCGCCGCACTGTCCTTTCTCCTTAATCCCATCTCCTTCGTCTGCCTGATTGCAAATCCCCCATAACAGCTACATATATGAGAAGACCGATGTGAATCTAGACTGGAACCCTGAGGTGGTAGTCTTAGTAGTAGTTGTTGTTGTAGTAGTGTGTGGCAGCAGTCGCGAGTATTAGTGGTGGGAGAGATAATAGTAACGTTAATGTATACATATTGAAGCAGATCGATAGCGATAGTTCACACGCTCATATGATCAAAGTTGTCCATTATTATCATTATCATTACTATTATTTATTTATTTTATTTACTTTTTTCCCGGATTTCCCTCCCTCATCGTGAATATACGGCAAACAGGTCGAATTAACGCGCTATAATGCTCGCGGCGAGTTCCAAGCCGGTAATACATAGAAAACGAGTACTCGTGGATATAGGAACTCTGCCTGGATGTATATACTCACAATTTACATCGTTATTTTGCCGTGATAGAGATTGGAAATAGAGCTGCAGATAGGCACCGGCTCCTTCCTTACTCGAATGTGTGTGGAATCGTCGCCCACCCAAGGATAACACAGTACAGCCTTTGCTAGAAAAGTTCATTCTGTGGACGTAACCGATTTTATGCTGTGCACAATAAATGAATTTATTTTGGTTTATTACTGTACGTGTATCCCCCCCCCCCCGCTCTCCTTCTCTCTCTCTCTCTCTCTCTCTCTCTCTCTCTTCTCTCTATATTAGTGCATATGTGTGTGTGTGTGTGTGTGTGTGTGTTCCTGATGAATCTCAATGCTGGCTCTATTCTGTCTTCTTTTCTTCTATTGTGCATCGTCATCACGTAAAGGGAAAGCTGGGAGAAGATGGTCGATGTTCTAAAGCGTGTATCCGCAGCTGTTAGTCCTAAATTTACATGAAATCATTCAGCGCTCCTACTCACAACATGCGTAGCATGTGTGTGTGTGTTTGTGTGTGTGCGTGTGTGTGCGTGTGTGTGGATTAGTGTGTGCTTGTTTCACATCACTCACAAAGTGTGTACATGGGAAAATGTAGCTCTTTTAAGTACAAGTATTCGACTGCTACGTGTCCGTATCAGGAGGGATTTCAAGAGTGCTTTTGCTGTTTTTTGCATTTAGCAATTGTCTATCGCAAATGGTGTTATGCTTAGCAAATAGACACGATCAAAGAAGCACTGGCAGCGTTGAATGGCGATCGTTTGTGTGTACACATCTAAAACATGTACGAAGCATGGAGCTGCAATCTAGCCACTAAAGCGCACCTTGAAAATTCAATGCACAGCTGGACAGCATCACAAATAATAACGGGATGTGCTATGATTGTGCAAGCGCAAGTCCACAATGCAACGTTGAGGCTAAACAGTATGAGTTGCTGGGATGAGGCGCATAAATGCATGACTGATTGTATGCTCACTTGCATCATTGTTAAGCAATGAATTTGCTTGTGAACCTCCAGTTGTAAATTTAACATGTTTGCGATCATGGAGCGTCAGCCTCTCTAGGTGCAACAACTGACTGAACGAATATCATGCATTTTATGCAGGACGCGACTCCTAATTTACATATATCGATTATTTCATCATTACGATGATAAAATCAACCTCATTAATGACTTGTGATCTAGTCGTTCTATGAGCAAAAAGGCTTCTAAATCTCATATTGCAGCTTTCTCATCGACGTCGCGACTACTGGCATACGGTCTATCAATTCTCATGCGATCTTGGTTATTCTCTGGAAGTCCTAGCACTGCTTTCACGACCGCACAGTGCAGCATCTCTATTGTTCCAACATCTCTCTGAAGCTTAGACATCAAGTGGCCGCCCTGCACATGGTATCACAGAGATAGATGAGTCATTCGTGCACACATTGCACCTCGTACTGATTGCGGAGCATTCATCAATGGGATGGGAGCTACTTCTATCGATCAATGCGCATACATACCATGGCGCGCTTCAAAAAACTCCCCTTCTCTTTGGCCTGTATGGAGCTCTTCGCCGCACAATCCAGAGGCATCTCGCCGTACGCATTCCTTTTGTTGGAAAATGTGGTGGTGACGAACGAGACAATGGAAGAATTTCATATATATATATATATATATATATATATATATATTTATACATATATGCATACATGCACTGATTTGTACAAGAGTCTGAGAGTTTGTAGCAGGGGGTAAATCAAAAGTATCTTCAATGGAAATAAGCGAGAAGAGACTGTTGTTAAGTGGGCTACTACCGTACAAAGCAGTCGGCCCCACAGGCGACAAGGCTTCGAACGCTGCCTAGTGTTCCCTGCAGCGCTGCAATTTCAAGCGCCGTTTGCATCCCATATGCAGCATACATCTTTGCATTGATATCAGTGCCATAGCTCGTGAGCAGAGTGATCGTGTGGTCAATTCTCGCGTAAGAGGAAGAGGATGAACCTGCCGCGCACCAATGGAGTGCTGTAGCACCTTGGTTAGAGCGCAGATTTTGCTTTGCGCTGCAGTCGCCGATGAGATATTGCACCGTCGCACTGTCTGCGTTATGGGCGGCAGTGTGGAGAAGGGACATGCCTCGAAAGCAACGGCAATTGGCCCACTGAGGCTCGTTGGAGGTAAATTCAAGAAAACGTTTCCTCAGTGATTTTTTGCTTCTGCCCCCTCCTTTGCCGCCGCCCTCCTCCTCCTTCTCTTCCCCCACAGCAGGTCTATCATCGGTATCATCATCCTGGCCGCTGTTGTTATACATTGATATGCTGTTGTCCATGGCGTCATTAAATGAGCCAAGCAGCTCATGCAGCATCTACCGCCGACAAAAAGCACGGACATATAGCACAAAAGAAGAGAAAGAAGAGGATCTTCGTTAATGGGTTGATTTTGTTGCGCTTCGAACAATAATGCATGATACGTCTCTACATGAAACGACTTCTATTTGTAAGATGCGTCTGTGTGTTGGTCCTGTCCATTTTTGCCTGTAAAATCATTAGCAGAAAGAGTACCTGCACAAAGTCTCTCGTGTCACGCATCCTAGGCCTATTCATTTCTATATTTGATTCATCCACACAGACATCCATAAACAGACACGAATTCATTGATATTATAACCTCGCCCTCATCATCATAATTGCCATCTTTTCATCATTTTCCGTACCATCCTCTTACCGAAGTGTTCGAGTAGAGCTTCCACGTCTGAGCCGTGAGAGTTGAGCGTGGCGAAATCCACTCTCTGCCCTTGCTCTACGTCCTTCAAAGTCAACGTCTGCTGATTGTGAATCTCACAAAATTGCCTGGACCTTTGAGTCGGTTCTGATTCCTTAGAGAGAGAGCATAGCAGGATAGCAGCACCAGCATGAGCACATTTTCAGTTGCAGCTTTAGCTTGCAATCATCACACGATGAAGTCCAGCTATCATGCCGTGTTGAGTTGTGGCATATTTTCGAGCATAAAATACATCGATGTAATTACCACATATCCAACAACATCACCAATGTTGTCATAAAAAAATTATTGTAATGGCAGCATAGCTACCGTCCCATTAAGTGCCAGAAAGTCAATTCTCGTCGCTGCGCCTTCGTCCTCCCCCCTTTCTTCTGCATATTTTTCGGCAAAGTTTCCAGGGAACCGCATCGTGATGCTGAGCACCTTTTTAAATTTAGCTCTCCGTCTTCCCTTGGTCAGATCGAGATTGAGAAATAGAGGTTCGCTCTGAGGTCTGGATTGCACAGCCCCCCCCCTACTTGTCTTCTTCTTCTCGCTCGGGTGTTCAAAATGATGATGGGCTTGGGGCATTACTTCCTCCGCCGTTTCGAAATCAATGTCATCGTGGTTCACCCAGATTTGCACGCTATGAGGCATGCTTAGCGCGGAAGCGCCTTGAATTGACAAAGAGGTCAGGTTGACCTAGATAGATGTAAGGCGGGGTGTGTGTCAGCCAAATGATATTCTAGGATATTGTGAGATGGCTACAGCTTGACTTCGAACGTTAGTGACTCAGCAGGTTACCTCTACTCGGAATGGAATGTGAATGATGAGGTCGCCGTCTCCTTCGTTCGAACAGATAAACTGAAAAATCGGTCATAGATGAGGTCTTTGTCTCCTTCGTTTGAACAGATGAACTGAAAAATCGGTCATTCTGGTGGAGCGACGCTCAAATGGTGGAAGGAGAAAAATCAGTACTTTTGAATCGCTTTCTGGATGCTCCTTAATACAAGCGTTCGGACAAGACCCCTTTACATTCTTTCCGGTCACTGAAATGCGTGCGCGATGACATCCATCAATCACGAGGGCACGAGAAAATTTACTTGAAGTAGGCACCCCAAGCCCTAGCAATGTGTTTACCTTGTTCTATGTCTATGAATTCGAACAACCCTGATGATTTGGAAAGATCCACATTCCCTACCGTCAGTTTCATATCATCCTGATGTCTCACGTCAGGCAAGAATATCGTTGGGTCATCCACATGTATCATGTTCCCTCCCCCCCCTCTCCCCAGATTCGGTCAGACGACACGAAGCAGGGGAAAATCTGAAAATAGCCTCATTTAGATCAAAATATCAGGGCAAAATATCTAACACAATTTTATACAAAAATCACAACTGCCAGTTTTCATAGCAAGCCATACTCATATACTCATGCACAACAGAGCAGGCTGCAAAAAAAATGCTTCCTTCCTCCCATTCTTGGGCAAAACGTAAGCTATAAGGTGACTGCGACAAGGAATAATGAATATGCAATCTGGCGATGCCCGAAGAAAATGATTGATGACAGATGATGCTCGTTTACAAAATTGCCTGTGATTGCCTCCGAATTTATGAGTGCGACAACACAAATTCGATATCGCAAACTGTCTGAATAGTGCACCACGTGCCCTACCACAAGAACAAGCACCCCAGTCCAACCCACCGATACATTTCACGCACAGGGGGACGGTTTTGCTGCAGTTTTTGGCAACGGTAATAAACAAGCTAGGTCATGCAATCTTACGCTTGCTTCATCACCATTATCGTATCAGTTAGTACTACTCACTACAGTACCAGTGGAGACCTGATAGACCATTTGCTCAGGAAAGTAGGTGCTAATTTGATTGTGTTTGCAGTTGCAACGACGTCTTGATCGGTATCCATAGTCTTCCCCGCCTCATGGGGTGCTCAGCAAGCGCCTCATCACCAAGCTTCAGGACCGAACAAAATGATCCTACAAAAGGGTATTTCTACACTAATTTTGAGAGGATGGTGAACCGTCATTATTTTTACAGTACTCAATACATGTATATCAGAGTCCTGGTTACAAATGCGGACACTATGCGGGGGAGAGCAATTGTTCAGGATCTGCTGGAACGGAGGAACAAAGCGGTTAGGGAAAAGTTGGAGCTGTTAGTAGAATAGAAACGAAGAAGCACATACTGCATTTTCTCAGAATTTGTTAAAAACTTTTCCCAACGCCTCCTCCTTTTGTTCCCTCTTCATCTTGCTTTCATCCAGCCAATGAATTTTATCAAAGTCAAGGGTTTAGTGACGGATCCCTTTACAGATGAGGTAATACACGCAGAAACAGCCAAAGCAGCAGGAGGAGAACACGTTTTATCACGTAATGAGGTTTTGAGAAGGCCAGCAGCACACTGTGAACATGTCACCATCGTTTGATAAGTTGCATCATGATCACTCTCTTAAGGCACAAGATCTAGCAGACATAGGATGTATGGTCCTGAAAGGTGGTTCGAACTGCCAGAATGCAGATGATGATGATGATGGTGATGATCATGATGATGATGATTACAAAAGTTCGTATCCTGTTGGGTGAAGATGAAGTATATAAATATAGCTATAAGATAGATTGTAAATCGGATGATGATGAAGTATGATACGCGAACTTATTTGCTATTTTGGAATGAAGGGTAGATACATTGTCAGCCGTACCTCTTCTCTTGCTTCTGTACTGCCTGCTGCCTTTGTTTTTGCTGTAGGAAGGATTGATGCCCCATCTAAGCTATGGCTCGCTTTAAAAGATACGAAGTCTGTGATCTGTGTGCTAGATATCAACGACTCCGTTGACCGAGTATTATCTACACAACTGCATACAGCAACAGCAGCCATTCATGCTATTCGTACATATTGTGCAATTATTAGGGATGTGTGTGTGTGTGTCTGTGTGTGTGTGTGTGTTTGTTAAGTATTTTCCCCACTAGCTAAAAAGGAAGAGGAATGCTCTGTTTCTGCTTCTCTCAGTCTCCGACCCCTTACAGCTTTCGACTCCGCTTTACCTACAGGACGTGGAAAAGACTATCCGTTGCATCAGGGAATTTGCTGGCGTTTGTCGCAAAATGAAGGTACACAAAGGAGATCGTTCTCTCTGCCATTCTATGTGGTGTGCTTACCCATGCATCATTTGTTGCGTTTGATCATCATTATTGTCATTATCATCATCATCATCCTACTACTACTTCGCCTCTAAATCAATAGGTCCAAGATTTCATTCTCTGTTTGAATGACGATGCTGTTCGGTCTTCCGATTCTCACTGTCTGGAGCTTTTGAAAAAGGTTTAATAAGCACACAGCAAGCTACGACGACATGATATATAATATATATAAATATACATTTATAAACAACCCCCCTTCATCACCACCATCATCATCCTCATCACTATCACTTCTCCTAAGCATCAGCTGCTAGTCACTGCCTGGAATATTACACGTTCTTGAACCGTCATTGCAACAATCTGTCCCTCCTCCTCCTCCTCCTCCTCCTCCTCCTCCTCCTCCTGCTCCTGCTGCTGCTGCTGCTGCTCCCCCCCTCTCTATCTATCTTACACAGCTTCTCTACTATCGATTCGATTTCGTGAGGGTCATTCGCACGCCAGATTTATGCTATCAAGATCTGCTTCAAGGACTATCATTCAGGGTATAGTTGCCGTATCCCCCCCCTCCTCCTCCTCCTCCTCCTCCTCGTCCATATCATCATCATCATCATCATCATCATCATCATCATCCTTCCGATTTTCCTAACGTTTTTGCTTCGCTTCGTGTATCGTCGTCCTTTGCTGCTGCTTAGACTGAGAGGGGGGAGGCCGTGCTCCAAGGCAAGATGGTTGTAGTAGTTGATAGCATATGTTATCTCGGGCATCATATTAGGACTAGTAAGGGCAATCGTTGTATGTTGGAAAGGGGAGGGAAGGGGAGGCGGCAAGCCTGCTATATTGTTCTCACCTACTATCTCTAGTCCATGAATCAATACAGCATTGTCATCATCATCGTCATCGTCATCGTCATCGTCATCGTCAATGCTTTTCCACACGCCATCAACATCCTCCTCAGCCTGAGAACACGATTATCCCCATGGTTGGTTTGAAGAGCATCGTGAGGAGAACAGTAGAGGCGTTCACTCACCCGCAGCTTACTGAAGCTATAACGACAGTGCCTGTGTCGCAGGTTGTCCTCTATCCCCAACATATCAAGATAATGAAGATAGAATAGGACGTGGGAAGGGACCTCCTCCTCCTCCTCCTTCTCCTCCTAATGTTCAACCATTTCCTCTTCTTCGGAACACCAACACGACACAGACGATGGACGTTACAAAGTACCTGGAGCAAGTTTCTATGATTACTGGAATTCGCCTTTCCTACGAACGTATCAACGATGATGTCCCGTAAGTTTTTATGTTATTTTACCTCTCCTCCTCATCCTCCTCCTCCTCCTCATCCTGCATATGTTCTTGCTGTTTCGTCCTGCTGCCTAATTCTTCTTCATATCTCCTTTCCCGACTCCGTTATGTTCGATTTAATCCGACCCCCCCCCCCCTCCTTGGTTTCCCTCCTAAGAACACCCAGGCAATATTCGCACGCGGTAGGCACAATTCTGAGAAGAGCTCAAGGCGATGTCTGCAACGACAGGAAGAGAAATGGCAGCATGTTAAGGAGGAAATTAGGCAGCGGCGGAAAAGGCCATCAACAACCATACGGTAGCAACAATAACAACGATTGGAGTGAAGTATCATCGATCTCTTGCAGCGAGTCGGAGCCCTTCAAACGATGGGCAATGGAGAACAAGCTAGTCGTCGAGAATAACATCGGAATGGAGAGTGTAGATTCAGCGCAGGCAGGACAGCGGCAGAGAAGAGAGGGCGATAGGAAAGGGAGAACGACGACACATGCATCCCATAACAGCCTTCTCCAGCAGATGATGCAATCCCCCGTGATCGTAGACGAAGATTGGGTCAAAAAGACTGTTAGGTCGGTCTTTACGTCGAGGAAGTCGCTCAAGCGCAAGGTGGAAAGGCACAATTCTACCAAAAGCTTACACAAGATGAAGAGAATCAGCGAGTTCTCTTCGGATTATCCCAAGACAGACACGGCAAAACAAGGCGCGGGCACGTCCGTGAAGCGAAACAATGCGCCCAACAACTCACAAATAGCACCGACAAAAGGTGAAAACACGGCTGTCATTCCTGAGCAGTCGTCGTGAATATAAACAACAAAGAAACGTCATCGAAACTCGAGCACGCTAGAATTATGTGTGTCTATTTTTTTGGTTAATTGGGACACAATGCTCATCAGTATCTACTGAATAAATGTCAGCAAGTTGCTCTCCATATACATTCTATGGTGATATCTATCTCCTCCGGGGATTCGATTTGACCGCTGAAGACAACGGGTACTAAGACCAAGATCGATGCCAATGTTTGAAGTCAGCTAGCCCAATATTCATTCATGCTGAGGTTCCTTGCTTTATGCGTGTACTTCGTCATCATGCTAATATGGTTACATGGGCGATAGCGGCGGCAGTTTTCATTTTCTTTTCTTTCTCGATTGAAAAATTCAAGATTATTTATCAAGTGGCTGCATGTACATACACATGCTCGCATATCATAGACATCTTGTCGAGATCTAGCGTGTAACATGACCGATGCGACGTGTAGTAACAACGCAAGTTCTGTTTGACCGCCATGAGGCCACATTAAGTCATCTACTACTACTGCTACTACTACAATGAAAATGATGCGCACACTGCATGTATCTACAAAACAATGCACACATTGGTGCGATGTGCGGAAATTAATCATCATCGTTTGACAGCCGCCCACCAGGAACATAATTTCCGCGCCCCTACTGTGGTTATACGATCAGATCGCATCGCGCAGACTGTCCGTGTGTGATGCAGCTGTGCATCGATCATTAACAATCAACGATGAGACTACACTCATGCCAGCGAGATTCGGTTGCATGATTCTAGAAAATGTACTGCTTGCATCTAGTGCATCTGCATCATTCATTATCGTCAGTGCATGCGAAATCTGTCAAATCCATATGTCAGCGCGTACAATGCATGCGTAGATACACAAGTCAATTTTATTGACAAAACATGTCTCCACAGATGCAGGTAAAAATTTGAATAAGATCAGTAGTAAAGAAACGGAGCGCGTTTGTCCGAGTTACTCTTCCCATGTGCCTAGCTAGCATTTGAATGGCAAGTTGTGGATTTGATGGTGGCCGTGATGAGGTGGGATTGTGCTGGTACATGTGGTGCTCAGATGTGGAACGATGCTGCTGCTACTACTAGTCATCATAACGGTGATGATGATGATGATGATGATGATGATGATGACGTGTCGATGAACATGGCGATATCACGACGATGCTAGTAGTCTCCTCCATTCCTCTAATCGTAATCAGCATGAGAGTAAAATCGGTACTGGCACTTTTGCAGCATACGTGGACAGCAGAGAGACAATGCTTGTCCTTCATGTGGCTACCAACCATTCTATGGAACATGGATTAGCGCCGAAGAAACGATGCTGCAGGGTAGTAATGACAACCATCAACAAGCTTCTCCACCTGGTGATGGTAAGTAGGTACGTGGTGCATCAGCAGTGATAGGTAGTAGTAGTAGCAGTAGTAGTAGCAGTAGTGGTAGTAGTAGTAGGAAGAAGAAGATGATGAAGAAGAGGAGGGAGAAGAAATCGAATGCAACAAGGAATGTGTGGGCGAGGAGGGAGGGGGAGAGAGAGATAGAGAAGGAAGAGGGGTGCATTATTCACCAGGCCATGAACTTCATCGATAGTCCTCACGGATTTCGTTAGCGCGGACTTTACGTTCAGCCCACACACACACACACACACACACACACACACACACGAGGGAAATTTGACGATGACTTCAGTTATCACAGATGATGCAGATTCTGGTGATGTGATGAAGGGTAACCTCTAGCGTCATAACATCACGCGCACGCACACAAACACACACAGAGGGAGGGAGAGAGAGGGAGCGAGAGAGAGAGAGAGAGAGAGAGAGAGAGAGAGAGAGAGAAAGACAGAGAGCTAATACCGTCGCAGCACTGGCGTTGACACTTGCGGTGGTAGGCATCTGCATACATTCACCCACAAAGAAAAGGAGCACGAACAGATATATTCATAAGAGGATGGTGAATAACGAGAGAGAGAGAGAGAGAGAGAGAGAGAGAGAGAGAGAGACTCGGTGTGCCAGCAATCATCGCCCACAGAAGCTACCAGTTAGAAGCGAAACATCTCGGCGAAAACAGCCACGCACGGAGTGCCGCTAACGGGGTCGTTCACACCTAGATAGAAGGAATGCAATATTTCTCTTCGCAAATCTACGGTTTCACACGTGGTATGCCTCTCTCTCTCTCTCTCTCTCTCTCTGTGTGTGTGTGTGTGTGTGTGTGTGTGTGTGTGTGTTTATGCGTGCTTATTTTTGCGACTATTTATGTTGGAAAATGGCGGCGTGTGGCGGTGTAGTGAAGCAGGGTACGAGGAATGCATTCAGTGTACCGATCGCCCCGAATCCTGTCATTGTGATCCTGAGGGAATGGCGGTGAAAGGGATGAGGGAAAGAACTATCTCTCGCTAAATGCTACATTAAAATCATCATCTAATGAATGTCTGCGTGTCCCGTGTGCGTCGTCGTCGTATAACATACGTGTTCCCGGAATGGATAATGGTGACGGGTAAGAACGACTCACTCAAAACCTGTGCGTTGTTAGGATGATCTTCATTTAATATATAATAAAAAGAACATAACGACACCGTAACTTTAATCATCAGGATTGCATTGATTTGAGGAATGCTTATGCTCTCTCATTTGTCAATTATTCTCTCCCGACAACACAGTCTTCGAGGACGGCGAAATGCCACCGATACTGCTAACGCATTTTCCAACAGCAGCACCTTCTCCCTTTTCTGGCAAGATTCGTGCAGAGACGAGGAGTCCATCCGCACATGTCCATCCTCCCATGTGTAATCTTGCCCGATGTACTTCTGCCAGAAAAAAACAACACACATCATTTTCGAACGTGTGGAAAGAGAAAGGCGATTTGGAATTAGTCATCCCTTATATTCACGCCAGGGCATTCATCGTCATCATTATCATCATACCATCATCACCATCATCATCATCATCATCATCTGCAGCAGCAGCAGTGTCAAAATCGATATGACGAATAACGAGCAATGAGAATTGAAAAGCAAGAATCTCTCAAATCTCGCATATTTCTTGCTTGGAACGCACTTTCCCCTCCATCCCTTCGCTGACCTGAATGCTGTGGCAGTCCCCACTGAAGTATGCTTCAAGGAATTTCCATACTACATCGTCCTAGGGAGGGGATGATGATACATTGAGGTCGCGACGAATTGACAGTGCTGACAATGTGGTAACTATATACAATCACTCATCAAGCAAAGCGCATTGATATATGCATGGGTATCGAAGTTTCCTCAGTGATTTTCTACCATTTCCGAGGGTGAATCGAGATGATAACTCGTCTTGACCTCCTCCTCCTGATCCTCCTCCTCCTCCTGATCCTCCTCCTCCTCCTCCTCCTCCTCCTGTTGCTGCTGCTTCGGCTGCTGCTGTAGTGGGTTCCAATGCTTCTCATTCTTTTGGCAAGATTCCAAGCTAGGCCCATACCATCTTGGGGGTGAGGAAGAGAGAAGGAACGATAGACCACCACCACCACCAACAACAACAACAACAATGACACCGATCACACAATGAATGATGCCAACAACGTCGAATAACGCAAGAAAAACAAATGCACACACACACACACACACACGCACGCACACGGAAGCATATGTAAGGCAGGATGCAGGTGCAATTCAGGTTATTCGGCATCAACCAACCGGTAGGGATACGTCTCGTAGAGTTTTGTAATTTTCCCTTTCTCATCAACCTAGGATTTTGCATTCATATAAATCAACTTACACACACACACACACACACACACACACACACACATCAACGGTAACGACAAAAATAATTGAGCATAAAATGCAAATGGGGTGGTGGGCTCCGCAAGTCCTAAGTAGACGGTTATTACGCCATCATCATCATCATCATCATCATCATCATCATCATCTATCATCACCTCGCCGAACCACGTGAACTCGGCCAGCATCTACACACATAATCGGCAATGGAACAATCACCATCTACGTCAGGAAATCAGAATTCGTGTGTGTGTGTGTGTGTGTGTGTGTGTGTGTGTGTGTGAGAATATCTATTACGTTTACGCTTGAGAGAGAATAAGGAGAGGGAGAATAAAGAGAGAGAGAGAGAGAGAGAGAGAGAGAGAGAGATTGAATGTAGGAAGAACAGATTATAGCGTGTCAGACAAAATATTAATATACCAGGCAAGGCTTTCTGCTGGGCCTTGCATAGACTTCTGCAGCTATGCCAGAGATTGCCGCTTTGGTATGAGAGAGAGAAGGAGTTGAGAGGAAAATACAACATCGTAGCAAAAGCAAAGATTGTTTAATACATAGAGGGTAGGAAGGGAGATAAGGTCGTTGATGTAGCAAATAGACCGAATAGTCATCATGGACACACACACACACACACACACACACACACACACATATGTGCTAACGTTACCTTTATTAAGCACGCTGCCGGTCGTCGTTTTGATACGGAGACTGCGTTGATAAATAACATTAGCTGCAGTGGCACTATTCTTCTTCGTTTGATGTGTTGCTGTTGTTGTCGTCGTCGTTGTTGTTGTGGTTGTTGTTGTTGTATGGCGGAATATTACTAGTCAAGACCATACGACTTGCAGCCGTTGACAATTTCCGTTCTGAAGATTAAGCAATCATTTTACACATTGCCTTCGTGTGTTTACATGAAGGGCGAGATGGCAGTCGTCGTGTGTGCTCTGTTATGGTAGTTGTTTTGGGGGAGGAAGAATACGTGTTTTTCACAATAGGCTGATTCTTTGTGATATCTAGGATCCTGATGTCATAACATAATCAATAATCCATAGTAATAATTACGATGTATGGTGAAAAAGATCACATATCGAATTGCCTCGAAAGAAGAGATATTGTGAATATTGCGTAGATCGGGGAGTGCTTAGCAAGAGAGGGGGGCCAAAACTTTAAAAAGTACTTTCTGTAATTAGTAAGACTTACATTTTCCCGTCTTTTGCGAAGAAAGAAGCCAGCTCTTCACATTTGGCATCGGAACCCGGATGAGGGATACGAAATGCCTCTAGCAGTGCGGAGATCTAGGTTGCAATGAAGGAGAATATCAGTTGGAAAACGCTACGCGCATGACAGCATCTACAGCGAACGTGTTATTATGTAACCGATCGAATCGCAATGGAGGAGTCATCGAGAATGCGACGGACGTTTGAAGGACTAGATTTAGCTGGGTAGCCGTAGGTGGGGTAGTTTCTTGGATGCTCAAGCAGGAAGAAGAGGGTGA
>ADNK01001960.1:70000-146804 GCA_000320545.1 Bigelowiella natans CCMP2755
CATAAAATGGAAACTTATCTGAATAAGTAAGCTGTTCTTGTTGTCGTGTCCTCAAGGGCCGGTGGATATGTAGTAGTAGTAGTAGTAGTAGTAGTAGTAGTTCTTGTTGTTGTAGTTAATAGTAGTAAAACGCTTGCTGCTTTGAGTCAATATGTCGACGTCGTCATGGTAGTATTTGTGTTATTATACGATGTGGTGTATATCTTATATATTTTATCGATCTCTCTTTCTCTCCCTGTGTGTGTTTGTGTGTGTGTGATTGTGTGTGTGATTGTGTGTGTGTGATTGTGTGTGTGATTGTGTGTGTGATTGTGTGTGTTTGTGTATCGAATTGCTTTACATGACGACAAGGTCGACGTTTCTTGCGGATGTGAACAACGAGAGAAAGGTACAGCAGCAGAGAAAACAAAAGAGCGGAGGGAGAGTGGGGGGGAGATCGATTCATTGCTTCTAACACGGCCAAGTGCCAAAGGGACTGAAAGCTGAATTTGCTCGATCCAAGAGAAGGCGCGGGGGGAAGTGTGTTGCGTTTATTCACTTTACATGTCCGTGTAAGGCACAGCATTGCTCGTTGGTTGACGGTGTGCGTATAATATATATATATATATATATATATATATATGAAATTCTTTCACTCTCCCCGTGCAGATTAAAAACCCAAAGTACAAAAACAACATCAAATCCCTGGAGAACTTTATCCTCATCTACAGCACTATTGACAATGTCATCATCCCCAGGTATTTGTATATAAACACATAATATATATATATATATATATATATATATTACACATTACTCTATATATATATATATATATATATATATATAATATACAATATTCTGCACAATTGGAGATCAAAATGATGATGATGATGATGATGATGATGATGATGATCAATGATCAAAGCCTGGATCTCTTTCAATTCGCATTTATAGTTGGGCGCGACGTTATGGTTACATGTTATCGTATTGTGATGACTCAAGCTAAAGGATTATCCCCCCCCTCCTCGTCGTCATCATCACTCACATGGTGCTGCCTGCCTCCTGCAGGGAAAGCTCTTGGTTTGGTTTCTTTGACCCTGAGGACCCTGAGCACATCCAGCCTCTTTTTGAATCGAAGCTCTACAAAGAGGTCAGAGAACTAGTGGTAGTTGTAGTAGTAGTAGTAGTAGTAGTAGTAATAATGGTGGTAGCAGCAGTAGTGGTAAGTAGTACTCGCAGTAGTAGCAATAGCTGCTAAATGCCCCCGCTCATGACGACGAAGAGGAGACGGTTTGTGTCTTGAAGCTCTGCGTATGAGAACATGCATGCCCGGGATTGCTATGTGAAAATGCTCTATTTATTTTCTCCTGTTTGGTGGCGCCGACCCCCCACCTTTGTATGAGAGCAAGTGGCACGTCAGCGGTTCCCAGTCCACATGTTGGCATAGTAAAATTCGTCTCTTTTGTTCGGTTTCGAAAGTAATGGTTTTCGGGTCGTGCCAAAACGTATTATCGGCCAGAGTTGTCGTGTATGAAGATCTACCAGAATTCATGATGAGAGCTCTTTCTTCCCCCTCACTCCCGTCCTTCCCAGGATTGGCTAGGGCTGCGCTATTTGTACGAGAGGGGGAGGCTGCATTTCAGACGGTGTGGTTGCGTATTTGCCTGAGTACAAGAGAGGGAGAGAGAGAGAGAGGGAGGGGGGAGGAGGGGGTGATACGGGTGCAGACAGCGCATGCTGATTGGAAAGATGAAACAAATCAATTTTAACATCATCGATGGTAGGATTGTGTGTACGCATTTGGACGTCGTTCACGAAATCTGCAAGCCCCAGGTAGTAGCACAATAGTAGTAGTAGCAGCAGTAGTAGTAATTTGATAATAGGTTATTGGTACTTCCCAGTAATAGCAAGGGCTCTACATGATCCATGCACACTCGCGCTTTTAACTTCCTAAATTGCTCGATTTCACATTTAGGATTAGGCAAACGGACACACACACACACACATACACAAATATATATATATATATATATATATATATATAATATGTATCTAAATGAAGGTCTTTGACCGCCACACATTGCCATTTCTCAAGCGATCCAACAATCAAACGTTACGGTAAGTCGTAGCTAGTAGTAGATGCCAGTAGAAGTGCACCGCATTGATCTTGTGCCTCTTCTCATAGGATCTGATGTTTTCGTTTGTACCAGCACCCCATCATCATCATCATCATCATCATCATCATCATCATGACCATCACAATCCAAATGAATCATCCTCATCAACACCCTCCTCCGACTGTAACGAATCGTCGTTTTAGAAATCAGCTCAGCGAGCTGGAGGAGATTGGACTGCGCGATCTTACAAAGGAGGCCATACGTGACATCCGCCATGCTGCGGTTGCGTCAATGAGTGGCCATCAACACAACAACAACAACAACAACAACAAAGAGGCCGATGGTGATAGTAATGCTGCCGACAAAAAAATGGCTGTGCTGACGTCCTCTTCTTCCTCCTCCTCCTCTCCATGGTGGCCGTTCAGTAGTCATGCTGCGGGTATTGATAATGATGGTGAGGGTATGGGGGCGGGGGGGGAAGAGCAGCACGCCGTGGAAGAAGGAAGAAACGTGAGGCAGCTGTTTAGGTAGGAGATATGGGATTATTTTCTAATTCTTAAAATAATTGCGAAGTGAGGAGGGGGGAGGAATAGGGGGCACACGTAAAAAGCTTCACGCACACAAGAACACACGCGCGCGCGCATGTTATTAAAGTAAAAACTAGAATTATACATACCCTAGCTGCTATTCTCTATCATCAAGAATGGCATTTGATTGCCCCTCCAAGATGGGCAAATCTGTCGCATGAACTCCTCATCTGCTTCTATTTTTGGTTCCACTTACTTTCACCGCATATCTCTTGCCTATAGGAACCCCTTCTCTTCCAGCTCACCCGCATCATCCCTTCCTCCTCAAGCGGGGGGTAGCAATGATCCTGTGATGAGGAACCAGCAATACGAGCAGAGAAGGCAAACAGAGAGTGCTGCTGCTGCTGTTGGTACATCTCCTCCCCCGCATGGCGAGGTGCCGATCGTTAAAGGAGTTATTGGAAGCCACCGCATTGGTTCTTTTTTTCATAGAGACTCAATGGCTACCGACGATGTCGCATGTGGAGAAGGTGCAGCAGCTCCAGCAGCGAGTGGAAATTAGCCGCAGTTTGCAACATACAAGCGCAGGATTTCTAGATAACTTCGCTCTCGAAGCGCCGAGAAAATTTGGTCGCAACATTGCGCCATCCCCACATGCATGCAAGATGTTGGTGCAATAATACCCAACTCAATGATGCGGTTAAGTAGTTGAAAATACGACCTAAAGGGCAATGTCAACTCATAGCAGCTATGCGCGTGCGAAGTCATGGGATCCCCAATGGCGTGTCTCGTTTCTGAAATACGTTGCTGCATGCTTTGTGCAAATGAGGTCTTCTTAGTTGTTTTTCGTTCATTTGCGTTCGGATCACTAGATCTTTTTGCTCGTGGATCGCTCTTCCGTATCACTGCTTCAATTTGTGCATGCATTTTAGTGCTTGGCAATCACAGACAACGCAATGTAATATTACTGTGTCTATCATGACACTATGCAGCTTTAGGTATCGTGAGTCGCTCAGTTAGATCTCCCAACGATTTGCTGACTAACTAGTGTTACGCGCGCGTAATGATTTTGATACGATAGTTGACAGCTGGAATGAAAGTTAGTTTATCAGAGCTAGAGTGGACAGCTGGCATAGGCTGGATATGCGAGAGACGGATGTAATGAAACAATTACATTCATTTTAAATAGACATCTTAATGTGGCTATGCAGTGCTGGGTATGCATGTAGCTTATTTATTTTTGCCAATGCAACGACGGTTTGCATGTGCAGGTGGCTTGGTCATTTCATTCCATATAACAACGGCTGAAGTTTCATTGTGTATGCATCCTCATCCGGGTAGCGGTAGTATCTTTCCACCACGTTGACGACTTCAAACCCCATTTTTTGGTACAATCCGATGGCCTTCGCATTCGACACGCGCACGTGCAATGTGATACAGTGAATAGACTTACCGTGCAACTTATCATTTTCCCGGCTCATCGCACATGAGATTAGTCGAGCTAGAATCGCTTTGCCGATTCCTCGACTGTGGTAGGCAGGAAGGAGAGCAATGTTGTCGATATGAGCACCCAACCTATCCCAGCGGTTCTTGCCCCTCCCTAGTGGGATAGGCTGTCGCATCAGTCCAAATCCAATCACCTTCTCTCGAAAAGACAAATCCGATGACGGGGATAGACGCGGGGTGGTAGTAGTGGTAGAAGAAGAAGAAGAAGAAGAAGAAGAAGAAGAAGAAGAACGGAAGCGGAAGGTAGGAAATACAGGAGATGGAGGAGCACTAACAACTGCTACAAAGCAGGACGAGGATTCTTCCATGTTTGGGCCATCATCTAGATACTCGTCAAACATCTCGACTGTCCATGGATTTGGGAATACCGACCTCTCGACAGAGACCATCTGTTCGATATCGGAGAATCGCATTTTTCGAAGAGAATATGAAATTGTAGAGGCCTTTTTATTGTTGCAATAGCTTGTTTTCGCTGCAGAAGGAGGTGCTTGAGTGAGTAGACCACTGGTCAGAACACCCTTTTTATTGCCAGTCAGTACGTCTTCCTCAAGTATGATCCCGAGGTCAGTCGTTGGAGACTTAAGGTATTCGATTGTTGATGCACTTTTCCTGAACCAAAAAGAACTCACTATTACACATCTGATGTACTTTCTCTCTTGCTCTCTCTCTCTCTCTCTCTCTCTCTCTCTCTCTCTCTCTCTCTGTGTGTGTGTGTGTGTGTGTGCGTCACAGTATCCATAGTAATATATATATGTACACTCATTTGTCAGTAAATCATCATCACGATCATAATCGCAATCACATCGCCATCCAAGTACTTTCGGCAATTCCTAAAGAGTTGGGAATCTTCCAATTTGATGTCTTCTACTACGTCGGAAACGGACTCTAATGCCACGCGAGAGAAATAAGAATCCACAGTTCTTGCTCCAGTTGACCTATAAATCGAATCAATTCATTAATCATTAGCAATTCGTATGAAGTAGCGTTGGATACTCGCTATGTGATATTGGTGGCTACGATTCAAAGTTAGTTACTCCTATTTTACTGTGTACGCACGCGTGAATCTGGATTGAGCAATGTGGCCCAGTGGTATAGCACGTATGATTATAACCGACCTCCTAATTTTCTTTGGCTTCAGGAGCATTTGCGACTGCCTCAAATTGCAATTTTTGTTTGCCATCACCGAATCCTTCTCGTAAGGCTCCTTTTGCGGCTTATGCATTTTATTGTCGTTATTAGAGGGAATCCAATGGCGACTGTCGTCGGTCCTCCTCGTCCTAACGCAGGGTGGGGCAACCATCCTGAATTATGAGAGCATTATAATGGCGACAATCTATAGTGTGACATGAAAATACCTTGTCGCACAGACAAAATACAGACAGGAACTGCATGGAAGGCCTCACGTGAGCTTTCCCGGAGCATTCTTGTGACTCGAGGAAAAAAAGGAAAGAATCTTGTAACATAAAGACAAATTGTTATGGGTTCTTTCTAAATTTAATTGCACGTATAAGTGTTTGCCTCTGTAGCATAGCGGTTATTGCGCTCCCTTAGTAAGGGAGAGGTCGTTGGTTCGAATCCGACCTGAGGCTATGTGTTTTCCTTTTATTTTTTGGTTTTTTTTTGGAGGGAAAAACAGATCCAATTCCGAGGCAATTTCGGCAGAAAGACAACGTCATTGTTAGGTAATTGACCAAATAAAAAAATTTCGAAGCCTCAGGTCGGATTCGAACCAACGACCTCTCCCTTACTAAGGGAGCGCAATAACCGCTATGCTACAGAGGCAAATTTGTGACAATAACACAAATTTTACATCTACTCATTTCTATTTCATGTTTATCCTCAAATATTCGGCTCCAAATTTGCACAACTTCCTCCGATTCACTTGAGTTTAGCTGAGGTTGGAAGGGGAGGGGGGGGGGAGAACAGGGAAGAAGAAGCCACCAAAACTTGCGAGGCGCTGTAGATAATGATTCCAGCTTTGATACTGGTGGGCATCTGTTCGCGCCCCACCTTCGTCACCGCGTCAAAGCAGTTTCAGGTTTAAAAATGAGCCCTGCAATGATGACTACCTATTTGACTGCTTTTATTCATAGGCTACCATCACGATGTCCAGAACTCCAGCATTAAGAATGAGTGCCTTCATGACAAAGCCCCTCTTGAGAAAAACAGGGAGAAAGTTTCGCCCTTACCAACACCACAAATCGCCTTTTGCGTCTTCTTTTCCCACTCCATCTCAAACCCAAAACACTGGCGGATGTAGTCATTACCTAAATACGCCTTCAAGATATGGATTTAGGTCCCGCTTCTATTCGTCTCCCCATAATGATAGGGAGGAAGAGGGTAGAAGACACCTACAATTTGTATCTAGTCTTTCCGAAACCGATCTCCGAGATTGGCTAACAGAGGTTTGTTCGTGCAAAATTTGATCATCTAAATGGGTGCATCGAAGGGCTGATACATGTCTGTGAAATGATCCATCTCTAAGGCTGGTGAGGTTACAACGCATATATCTGGTCGAGAAAAGTTGGAATACATCGGTAATCCAAGACCCAAAATGTCTTTTTTCTGAGAGTTCCTAGTCAAGCGTCGATGATTCTAAAACCTGGTCATATACTCAGCTCTTCAAATCTTGAGCGAGAGTTCCAGAGATATTCCAAAGTATGGAAACGACAAACCAGAAGAGGACATCATTGATGTCACCGAGAGAACGCTTCATGAGACGCTGTACGGCCTTCCTGAAGGCTGGACACAGTACAGGTAGTGAGAGATCCTTATCGCAGAAAAGCCTTTTCTTCATAAGTCCTCCGTTTAGGGATCCGTCTTCTGGGCTTCACTATTACCACAACGCCGGGATCAACATCACTACTTGGACGAGGCCGACAAAAGACCAGTACATTACATGAATGCATGCAGCAGTATCAGCATCCATTTCATTGATCTGTCGGCATGATACAGTATTACTAATGAATAAATGGCAACCCTTGTGTTCCAATGTCGTTATTTTGACTTTCGTAAATGATGCGCGGAGCCGACCGTGACTTGAATGCACAGAATCTACGCCTAATAGTGTGCTGTACCTATCACAATAGTGAAGTATGGGAATCGGATAACTTGAAGAAGCTGTTGGAATCTGCGGGAAAAGGTGAATAATTAGCATGGATTGTACTTCGCACTCACACCCGTTATCGCGGTTGGGGAGGTTACTTTCCGCTATAATCCTGCGTGTTCTTCATCCGCCTCTCTCCTTTCTAGGTGTCAGCAGTATAGATCCCAAAGTCGCTGTGCGTTTGCTTGACGATGTGGCAGGAGCCGTGGAAGATCTCAAAGTTGTTAGAATCTACATCACCTGAAATCCTGCATCTGAATTCAGTTCATCATTATCACTATTCATCATTGTAAGAGTCGTCCCGCCATTACATGATGGTCTCTCTCTTCTTTTCCCATGTATTAAGGTTCCGCGAGTACTGAGTCCTGTCACGGGCGGCGTGGCGTTGGGTTTAGATCTAACATCTGGGTTACTCGAGAAAGGGTACACAAACCAATTTGCACGATTAGACAAAGTTATTTACTACAAAGCCGGTTTATTTTGCCCTCGGAAACATCAATAACAACCCCTCCGAAAGGCGAGGGGTCCTCTTTTCACAGCAGCAACACCTATGAGTATAATCTGACCCCCATTTCTTGGGCCGTATGTTGTTTTGCAGAGTCGATGCGGGTAGTTCTTTCATGCGGCAACTCTCGACGGATGAGTACGGCAACATGCCAGAACAAGTCCTCATCAACAAAAGAGCTTCGCACAATCAAGGAAACCCTCAAATATCCTCTGGTACAAAAATACAGCCGGATAGCGTTGCATACAGTGATCCTGGCAGCAGTAGCAGCAGCAGTAGCAGTAGCAGAAATGATGTCTGTTGTAGTAGTAGTAGCGGCAGCGGTAGCAGTAGCAAAATGACCTATGGTAATATGAATCCTCCACCTCGAGAACCAGCTCTGTCCACCAGCAGCTCTGCTTTAGCTGCGCCTGTACTGCCTGCCCCTGCCTCTCCCGGAGAAGAGGGTTTCATCGAGGGGTTCGTGGGCATTCCAGGGAAAGCTCTAAAGAGGGGAGGCCGCCGCAGACATGAAAAGGTATTTCCAGCAATTACAAAGCGCGTCGCTCGTTTCATTCTCACTCCATTTCTGACAATCTGGTTGTTTCTCCGTGGTGTTTCGTGTCTTGCTGTTTCGTCTGCCGCTATCGCCATTGGAACCGCCTCTCTCTCTATCTAACACCAAGCTTAAGCGGTGGTGGGGAGCAGCACTCGACAGCTTGGATGATGGCCAGTACCGTCAGCAGGAGGGACGCAGTCGTCACTTCGACGGTGATGTCGTAAGTAGCGACGGAAAGAAGCAGTTCCCTGATCCAAACTCTCAGACGGGGCTTCAGGGTAAGAGTTCTAGTACATATCTGCCGTGAAGTTTTTGTGTCTAATGAGTGACAAATTCATCTTCGTCATTAGGGTGGGATCTCGTACTTTCAAAGTTGTACCGAATCGGCCAAAATCCCATGGTCACCGCGGCTTGTTACGTATATAATGGCAATGATATAGTTGTATATTTCTGATCTGTCGAGTGTGTTCGTGCTTCTTACACATTGTCCGCTAACATGGCGCATACAATGTACTGCGCGAATAGGTTCGTCGTCTGGCAGGAGATTCAAACATCCGACTTTTCGTAGGCGTGCTTTTTATTCTTGCTTTCTCCGCAATGATAAAGGTTGCAAAGAGGGAAATGCAAAAGAGGCAGAGAGAGAGAGAGAGAAAGGAAGAGAGGAGAGAAAAGGTCACGTTCTCATAGAAATTGTTCTCCTCCTGTTTAATCAGAGCCTTACAACTGTCCTTCCTCAAGCTATCCTTGTTACATGTGCTATCATAGCTTACAGAATACTCGGCGGAGGTAACACGACTCAAACAATATGAATGGACAAATAAATCATTTGTGTATGTGATGAATGCACATGTGTATTTATATGGGCCTTATTTCACTCAATTTTAACCTTATCGTGATAGGGAACGGTTCTGGAAAAGATCGAACATTTGGATCCGTTTCGTCGTTCTCATCAAGTTGTCAGCTTAACATTTAACATGTTTTCACGAACGATTCCGATGAATTTTTCCTCGTTTCCACACAGCTTCAGTTCCAGCTACAGCATTGTTGGCCGGAACATCATCCTCAGCATCTGGTGATAGTAATGCATCTCCTGGTAACGTCACTCGTCAAGATTTAATCAGGAACAATCCTGATGGTAGTGAGGCTTCAACAGCACAATAAGTGCTTTGATTTGTATTCGGAACTTGATGGAAAATTTCTGCCTAGCAGGATGTAGCCATTATACCATACTAAGAAGGAAAAATCAAGCAACAGCAGACAGATTAGAGACACAATAATACGTTGACTCGCATCGGTATACATAGTCACGGTATTTACACGACATCTTCTGTTAGCAGCAAGACGCTGTACTAGCTTATGCGTGGCGGCAGTGAAACATGAATATATGAAGGAGCACATGTGCTCACAAGCCATGTAGGCTCATGTCATGCATTTGCATGGCACAATCTAGCAATGTTACATATATGTTGCACAACTAACTAGCCACACAGCTAGCACAGCATGTATGTGACCTGCTTGCTAGACAGACGCGCGCATGCATGTGTGTGTACGTGTGGTCATTATACATCGAGACGGCAATGTTCATGCTATAGAATCTACTAGTCTAGGAATGTGTGCCGTGCATGCATGCATGCGTGCGTGCGTGCGTGCGTGTGTGTCATATGTACGACAATGCATGATCGAATGATCGATCGTGTCGGACATTGCATTAGCTTTAGAGCTCGTAGCAGCGGCATGATGAAACACGGACGTGCTAGCAGATGGACGTACATGTCTAGATGCGATGAGCGCATCATCCGTGTGTGTGTGTGCTTTGCATCTGAGCTGGATCGCTAGATCGCTGGTGATGGTTGCTAATGGCACGTGCTTATCAATCACAACATGGACATAGTACATACGTTCGCCACGATCAACTACATACGTATGTCACGTATATATATATATATATATATATATATGTAGCCGCATGCATGCACAATTATGCACAAAGTCACAGCTAGACAGTTCGATTAGCCATGGCTACTCATGTTACAAATATTATCATGCTGGTGCTGATTTCCCTTATATTAAATTCGTTATTTCGTTATGCCTGTATTGTGTTAATATTTTACTCCGCTTTCTCCGCGCAGTAGTTAAATGCCTTCAAACACAGCCAAATCCTTCCATGCGTCCGTCACTACTCCGATCGTCGGCGTGTTCTTGCCTCGGTCTAGTCTCACCCTCTACTTCATCATCTTCTTGAACATCGTCTGTCTTCTTCTCCAAAATTACTTGGCCCTTCTCTGGATTAGGAGAAAATCCTTTCGCCGAAAGAAACAACCCAAGTAATGTGCCTTTCACTGACAGCTTATATCCTTTCAGTTAAAAATATTAATCATCAATGTCTTTCCTTCGATTTTAATACACATTCTTTTTATGTCAGCAAGAAAGAAGAATCCTTCTCTTACCGAAAGCCTCCACATTGAGTGCCATTGGCTTGGTTACGGACATGAAGTCCAATGCACCGACCCCGAGTCCGAATATAAGGCAGTTTCTTGTTGAAGACATTGGCGCTAAGCCACTCATAGCTTCGCAAACACGTTCCTCGGGCAGGTCCAACAACCCTGATACCTTTCTCATCACCATGGAATGGGAGTAGCTGTCAGCAGCCATCGTTCGGATACAGATTCCACACTCGCGTTAATACGCTGGGGTTTTGTGTGTCAAATGGAGCATAAATGTTTGTCGCAGGAACCCAACCTCATCTAATATTGTATTTATAGCCAACTGCTTCGTTTTCTCTTTTTTGGAATGAAGCCTGTTGGCAGCTCTTCGATACCCTTTTGAAAGAACAGTAGGTTAGTTCTCCGATGAATTTATGTCCAATTTGAAATGCTTCTACAATTGCTGGTGTCACGATAGTGCCTTCTGAACGGTCTTCTTTTCTTGGTTTTTTGGGCAGTCACAGCCAGCATGGTACCACTTCTCATCGCGATCGGCCCCTTTTCTCACCAATCTCTGTCAATCTCTGCGCCTTCTTCCATGACGCAGTCATGCTGCACATTCCATTCACAACAGCTATATGTAACGAATGAAATTACTCTCGAATTCTCATCAGAGAGCGGTTTTTCCTGCCAAAATCCCATTGTTTCTGCCTATTTAGAGATTTTAACGGAATACATTAAATATCGAATGTCTCATGTGATAAATGTCTTAGATATATGGTAGCTCCTTGATGTGGACGGGCCTTTGCAAAACATAAAATAGCGCTGCAAACTTGCTGATGGCGCAGTTAAAAGATAATAATGTCCGTCTTCCATATGCGACTGTAAAATCATTATGTCTTTAAGGGAAATCTGAACTGTAACAGCGTGAGCCTTCGGTGAACACAGTTGGCACTGGAAAAGCTTCTGTTATTTCTTAAGACAAGCTTTATAGTAGTGTTTATGATCAAATTGCTATTTAATTTCATGTACGAACATATTCCTAACCGCAGTATATGTCTTACTTATCCTCGGTGGCATCGGATGAGAGTTCCAGCACAGTGTGTTTCACAGAATCAAGACAAATAGCAGAATAGGTTATAATTTAAATTTTGCGACATCGATTTGTAGCTATTATGGGGCAAAATATCCTCCATTTATCTGTACATTATTCTTTGTCGCTGACAGTTTCTGCTGAAGTAATACTGATCTCACAATTCCTTTTGCACCCACCCCCCTCCTCCACCACGCACGAGTTCATTCCAGAACTCCATCCACAACCAAAGTCGATTCCACATCCAAATAATAGAGTGGCTAGGATGTTATCAGGGTTGTGTCTGTCGGTACTTCTCTCTTTGTGCGATGCATCTGTTTCCCAACGAGGGGCAACTCTGCGTCGAACCAGCTTCCTCCCACGCCCCTACATCTCTCGCCTTTCCAACGTAAGAAGAGAATATTTTCACTCTAGTTCGAACAATCATATTAAAATCTCGGTAAATAAAAATTACTTTCGTTTGATTCAATGTGAAGAAGGAGTTGGGGGGGGGTATGTGGTGTTCGAATTCTGGACGGACATTATGCATCCTATGTTCTGTTAGGGATACATAAGTATAGTCGAGTGGAATGAAGTCATTATTTATGGCTCTGAGGTTAAATATGTGTTCTTCCTTTTAATCAGCTGGCCTCTCATCGTTGCCAATCCTCCAAGGAAGCAGTCAGCCGCCGGGGAGACACATACGATAGATTGGTAGGAACAATTACGTGCCAATGTTGAATTTGGAGAGAAGCAGGGAAGAGCATAGAGTAGGGTATTCATTGAAGTATTCAATGCCGTTAGAAACGTAGATGCGATAAATTTAAATGTCACTGCCTTGGTTAATTCTCTGTGTATCACGCAAGATCTTAGAAACTTAGATTCTCATGTGGTTGAAAGAAAAGTGACATTCGTTTTTGGAATAATATTAGTCTGATCTATTCGGTAAGTTCGATTCTGATTCTGCTACAACAACACTGGAACCAATATCAAGGTAGAAGTAGAAGTATCTTCCACCAGCATGAAGTGGCAGTAATACATCATAATAAAGGGGAAAAGTGGATTGCGCTCTCGTGAAAGACTCAATTTTAACACTGCTCTATGTCATACATATACCGACACACACACACACACACACACACACACACACACACACATACACATACACATACACACATACACATGCAGATATAAATATATATATATATATATATATATATTTTATATATATGTGTGAGTGTGTGTGTGTGTGTGTGTGTGTGTATGTGTGTGTAAAAAAAAATTTATGTGTGTAGATAAATTTACATATTGTATATATATATATATATATATATATATATATATATACACATCAGCCCTTTCGAAAATGGCGAAGAGACCAACAATATTGATATGGCGACTTTGGACTTGCTTGGGGTACAAAACACTGAAATACCATTAGATCTCACATACAATCGATGTTGGCCAAATAGCCAACATGATAAAACTGACTGAAAGAAAAGGCTGGGGGAATCTTCGTGTATATTATCTGTAATAGAAGAGATTATAGAGTGATGATGATGATGATATTTGTAGTGTTAGCATTTGTAGTGGTAGTACTAAACCAAGGATATTCGCATGCACAGCAGCTATTTGATTATCTCTTTCCGGAATTACTTTTGAAAGGCTGAAAATGATGCTCCTCGTTCCCAGTTGAAGCGGCAGAGTAGAAAGGAAGAGAGGCGGTACGATACTGACGGTGTTGCCTATTCGAAACAAGACTTTGTCGAATACTATGGCGGGACAAGGGAATGGAATATGGCAGAGATTGCTACTTCGAGCTCCTCCCCCTCGTCCCCCGTTCTGACGATAGAAGGTTCCGCAGGACAGGGTGATGCTGGTGCTGGTGAGATGACCCCTGAGAAGGAGGCTGGCGAGCTCAGCGCTTTCCGTCTCTCACCTGCGACCATACAGATGCTCAATGACCGCGGCGTGGAGAGCCTATTCCCGATTCAGAGAAATACATTCGACCACATCTTCGATGGCAGTGACCTCATTGCTCGTGCGCGTACAGGGACAGGGAAGACCCTGGCTTTTTCGCTCCCAGTCGTGGAGAAGCTTAAGAATGCGATGCCTCCTGGTACAGGAGGGCGGGGCGGAATCCGGGGCCGCGCGCCCAAGGTGCTGGTACTCGCACCTACTCGTGAGCTCGCAAAGCAGGTGGCTACAGACTTCGAAAGCATCGGTGGAAATAGCATCCGCACTACTACGTTGTACGGAGGAGCTCCGTTTGGCCCGCAAGCTGGCGATCTGAGGAGGGGCACCGATGTCGTGGTGGGCACCGCAGGACGTGTGATGGACCACATGGAGAATGGGTCACTCGACCTCAAGGACATCGAATATATCATCCTCGACGAGGCGGACCGCATGTTGGACATCGGCTTCGCGGACGACATCGAGCGTATCCTACAGGAAATCGGTCGCCAAAACGACGGGTCGCACGTGCAGACGCTGCTCTTCTCAGCCACCGTTCCCAAGTGGATTAAGTCGGTCGCACGAAAGTACATGCAGCCCGATTACAACTTTGTGGACCTCATCGGAGATGACGACCGACAGACTGCTGAGGGCATCACGCACCTTGCGCTCAAGGTGGATCGCAACCAGCTTGCGAGCACTCTCGGCGACGTGGTACAGGTGTACGCTGGGCGACATGGCCGCACCATCATCTTCACCCAAACCAAAGCGCAGGCGAATGAACTTGCACTTGGCAACTCGATCAAGCAAGAGTGCCTCGCTCTCCATGGAGATATTGCACAGGAGCAGCGAGAAAAAACGTTAGCGGCGTTCCGCGACGGTAACTTCAGGTGCCTCATCGCAACAGACGTGGCGGCTCGCGGTCTGGATATTCCAGCAGTCGATGTCGTTATTCAGGTGGAGCCTCCCAAACACCATGACGACTTCATCCATCGATCGGGGAGAACGGCGCGCGCTGGCAAAACGGGTACAAATATCGTGTTATACCCACCGCGCGACGAGCGGAACATCCGCCAGCTGGAAAAGAGGGCCGGGATTGAATTCAAACGGGTAGGAGCTCCGCAGCCAAAGGATATCATCCGCGCCTGCGCCGACGACGCTTGTCACTCGCTTTCTCTTGTCTCCGATGAGGCAAAAGAGCACTTCCGTGACAGCGCACGCCGATTGCTGGAAGAGTACGCCCCGGAGGAGGCTCTTGCTGCTGCTCTAGCACAGATCTCAGGGCACACAGACATCAAGCAGCGCTCACTGCTGTCCTCACAGCCTGGCTTCACAACTTGGGCAATCAAACTAGATCGGCCGTGCGCTGGTAAGGCGGTTGTCCGGCGTTTGCTTGCGTCTGGGCTCGACCCCAACGTCGTCGGCGCTATGCGTGGACTGACGATGTTTGAGGACATGACCGGAGCGGCCTTCGACATGCCGGTCGAGTTCAACGATGCGGTGGAGAATGACTGGACCGGCATCAAAGGCGACATGGAACGCCTGGACGAGCTACCGCCGCTCAAAATGGACATGAACAACAGGAACAACTACGACAACAACCGAGGAGGAGGAGGACGTAATGGATATGGTCGTAACCGCAACGGTGGGGGTGGTGGTGGGTATGGTGGGTATGGGGGAGGAGGAGGCTCCTCTTCGTCGTACGGACGAAGTAGCAATAGGCATGCATCCGGCCCAGTCTTTCCAGGGGGGCCAGAGTTTGGCACCACCTATGAAGGAAGGGTCACTGGCGTCATGCCGTTTGGCGCATTCGTCGACTACGGCTTCGGCAAGGACGGTCTCGTCGCGACGAGAAATATCGGAAACTTCTGGGTCGATAATCCGCAGGATGTCCTGCAGTCGGGCATGCAGGTCAAGGTCCTCGTGCAAGGCGCGGAAAATGGGAAGGTGCGGCTGTCGATGAAAGGCCTCAACCCGCATATCACACCGCCATGATAGACGGCAGATGGCGTGCAAAATGGACATGGTGTATAGAAAGAAAGAACGAGCAGGAATAGCAGCAGGAATAGCAGCAGTAATAATCGCAGTTGGCGTCCACAGTAGAAGTCCCCTCCTCAACCCAATCCAGCGACAGGCAGACACATACGACGACAAGAAAAACATCGCGTCGTCTGTCAATCCCTCTCCCAAATATTAAATCATGATCATGATCAGACCGAACAAAAAGGAAAAACAAACCGTGCCACTTCCGAAAACTAAACAGCAGCATTTTATTTACCAAAAATTGTAATGTTGGTAGTAGTAGTAGTAGTAGTAGTAAGAGTAGTAATAGTTGTATTTGTAATAGTAGTAGAGTATTAGTAGCTGGTGTTATAGCAATAGTAGTAGTAGAGTAGCGTAGTAGTAGGCAGGTGGAGTACGATGCCCTTTGTAGCAATCAAGCAATATTTTAGAAGCATTTGAATTCGTTATTATTCGAATAAATGCTGCGAGTGGAACGAGCAAGCCGCACTGTCGATTTCGTTCAACATACCAAACAACTTCCCACAAACCTTAATGCTAGTAAAGCTCCTCCACATCATACCAAATATACGATGATTCAAGTCAGAAACGTTCTTATCTTCTTTAGTGCACGTGTATTTTTTCCTTCAACTTATTCTCAACCTGGCTTTGTCGCCCGATACGATTACACCAATAACGCGAAAGTTGCAAATTATCTGACATATAGTATCTCGTGTGCACATCCGACGCAGACAGCTACGGTTGTCTATTTAAGTTAAGCGTTCAAAATATCTATGGACTGCTTTCGCAGTTGTTTGATCCTGTGGTTCACACTTTGCGAACTAGAAGAAACGATATTTGCGCAAGGCGGTGTGCGCAGCATTTGTGATATCATTGCAACATCGTATCCAGGTCTACATCACCATGCATAGATCGATAGGCTGGCAGGACGCAAATGACCGCGCGCGTACGTAGGTGCGCAACCACACGTAGCATGCTAGCACTAACTACACATGAGACGGATGTAATGAAATGTTTAAATTTTTTCAATGATTGTCATCCTAATGTAGCTATGTACAATGCAGCGGCTAAAGCGCTTAAGTTGTGTCTGTTTGTTTCTTTTGTCACATGTCACATGTTATTGCATGCTTGAAAATCCATTGCAATTTGCTAGTTTGGTCTGTCATGTCGTGCTTTACACGCAGCAGCGCGCGAGCTCTTTTTCCTGCATTTGAGAGGCGTTTTGTTTCGTCTTTGCGGTCCGCATGATGATATCTAGATGTGGCCGTCAGTTGTTTGTTGACATATATGAACAATATACATATAAATATATATATATATATATATATATATATATACATATGCAGAACTGCTGCGCGCAGTGCGCGGCAACATCGGTCGCATGAGGACGCTTTCAAATGCATGAAACACATTGTGGCAGAAACCAACAGATGCAACATTAGCGCTGTAGCCGCTGCATTGCACAGCTACATCAGGATGACCATTGAAAAAATTTAATTCTTCATTACATCCGTCTCACATATATACATATGTGTACGTAAGACGGATGTAATTAATCAATTAATTTTGTTCAACGGTCATCCTTATGTAGCTGTGTGTGATATAGACTCATATATATGTATCTAGATAGCTAGCAAGCGCGTACGTTGGCACTGCCGCGCACTAGCTAGTTATATAAGCACATGGGCTGAGGAAAAATGAATGAATGCATGCATATACAGATTAAACAACAACAATATGATTTTTTGTCATCCGTCTAATCTTACAATATGGTTTTTACGTCATAGCTAGATAGAGCTGCGCACACATGCACGCTACTCTTACAATGATTCATAAATTAACATTTTAATCAAGAATGAAAGAGTTTGGGCTTCAGCTAATCACACACAAGCCTACAATCTAGCAATGCTAGTAAAAGCTTCATGTTCTATGTTGCTGCACGAGTACTACACACTCGCACTGGATTTGACAGACGTCTAATATGACTGAAACTAGAACTAACACCTTGCAGCGACAGGAATAGCTAGATAGGTAACGGTTGGATGTTGGACTGTTTGAAGGGTGTGTTTGTGTGTGTGTGTGTGTGATAGATGGTGCTGCTGCTGTTGTCTTCGCCTCTTTCATATCATCATTTTTCTGTCGTCGCCCTCTTCGATTCGTTACTCTCTTACGTGTCGAGCATGCACAGCATCGCAACCCCCCTGCGGATCCAATGGCCGGGGTCTACGTCCGTATCGAGGTACATGAACAACACGAAGTTAGACGAGTGACCAGTCGTAGTCAGGGTTCCCGCTCGTATGGACGTCTTGTAGGTTGGGCACTCAAAGCAATCCTTCTGCGCCCAGTCCTTCTTCGTGATCGGGTCGAGCCAGATCGGCGGCATGGGTGAAAATAGAACGTTACGGTCAGATTCCCTCAGTTTAGCCTGCTTCAGGTCCCAGCCCGCTCCCTGAAGGAACAAACCATATGCGTAGGCTCCTCTGGCTGGGGTTTCAGTTATCTTGCTCTCATCCTCGATCTAAAGCAGTAAACAGTGGATAATTCGTTTGCTGTCAGAAAATTGTGAAATCTGTCATTTTCACATGCATGAAAACAAAAGCAGCAAAAATGGGGAAAACATGTAACGACCTTGAGTGGCTCGGTGCGGAAACGAAGCGTGTCAATCGGTATCTTTGTTTTACGCGCGAAACGTTGGAGGACAGACGTCATGAAGCCCTGCGGGAAGAAGAATCCAGGGATCCAGTAGGCTTTAGGCGGCCCCTTTTCTAGCCAGCCCCGCATGAATCTTAGACGGGTCTCCATGTCGTTGTACCACGACCCAAGAGGCTTGAGGCAAGGATAGAGCGCCCACAGGTCCGGCACACGATTCAGCATGAAGCAATTGAATATCGTCTCGAGCTCGCTGGACATGACCTGGAGGCCTTTGATAGCGTCCTTGAGGTCCTTGAGGGACTTCCCGATGACCGAAAGCAATTTATTGAACTTCACAATTTCCTGGCTCAAGAATACCGCGAGAGTGTTCTTTCCCTCATTCATGCCTTCGAAGGTGTCGGGGTGAGCACCCTTTTTAGTCAACATCTTGGGTAGTCGCCGCTCAAACTCCTCCGCCATTTCTGTCACCTTCTGCGCCGGTGTTTTGGCTCCTTCGCCGCCGCCTGCAGCTGCCGCACTCGGTGCCGTGAGAATGATGGAGTTGAGAAGAGCGTTAGACTCTTTGAGCTGGTAAGTGATGTTTGCGTTGTCGTGTAGGCCGAAGACCTCTGGCTTGTCAAGGGATGGAAGATTCTCCACGTACTTGATGACGTCAGCCAATTTGGTTTCTTCTGTGGGGTAGTAATGTCCGGAGGAGGAGTAAGTGTAGCCTTTCGTCAACGCCTTCTCGTTGATAGTGATCCAAAGAATTTTCGCCGCCAGGCGGATGTCCTTATCATCAGTAATACGGCCTCCGTAGTTCACCTCCCCAATCACATACCGCAGCGTCTCCCACGGCACCACATCCTGCTCGTCGAGATTCATGCGAAGTTGAGAGATGGACACCTCAAGATCGCTATTCATCCACTCGTAAGGGATGTTCCATCCTATGGCACCGAATTTACGCCTCTCTTGACACACAGCATGGAAGAAGGCCAAACCAAACAGTAGCTTCTTGAAGATCTCGGGCTTGGAGCATCCCTCGAATGTCGACTCCTCCAGGTCCAGGAACGTGCGCTTCATGTTGGCTTTGAGGCCCTTGGGAGGCTCGTTCGTTACCTTGATGCTCTGTTGCAAAATCGAGACCGGGAACTTGGACGTTGGCATGGAGGTTAGCCAGAGTCGGTAGTTCTCATGGACGTCCTCTTTTGCCGCTTTCTCCAAGACCTGCTCGAGTTTTGGAAGCCATGAGACGGACAGGTGGCAGTTTTGAAGGCACACCCAGCCTCCACTCTCTTGCGCCTGCTTCATCAGCGCCTCCGCCTTCGGACCTTGCCCTTGCCCGAGGGAGATATACGTGAATTGCGATTCTTCAATGCCCTGGTCTCGAGCCAGCTTGAGGAGGTATCCCATCGGATCTGCTCCAGGGGAGAGGACGAAAATTATCGGCGTTCGGTGGTCGGAGTCCTCATAAACGCCCTTCAGATCCATGGGCGGCGACTCCGTGAACATCTTGCCCATCGTGTTGAGCACGTACTTCTCGGTGAGATATGTCAGCACATCCTTACGGATCACCTTGATCACCAGCAGCTTCTGGAATTCGGAGAGGGAGCTCTTGAGAGCGTCGGGGAGCGGCAATGTGGTAGGGTTGTCGTTGTCCATGATCTTGCGCAGCCCCTCGAGGACCTTGGCATCTCCAGTGATGAGATCGGGCTTGTTCATCACCGTTTCGAGTGTGGTGAGCATGCGCCATTTCTGTTCTTCGATCCACTGCGGTTTGGGCTTCGTTTCCTTGGCCTCCTCGGCGCGGATGAAGAACGCGAACTCGCTCGGGGTTATATCACCCGCTCCCATCTGTATCTTGGCTGCGATCAGGAAGGAGAAGAGAGGCTTGTCCTTTTCGAATAACCCTCGGCAAATGTTCACGTACCTGCGTTAGAACAGTTTAAAGGATGATGATGATGATGATGATGATGATGAGGGTGGTGATGAGCGACAAGATTGTGGCGTACATGACTCGAGCATTCACAGCACACACACACACACACACACACACACACACAACGCTATCACCACCTTGATCACCACCAACGTGAACACCACCATCACCACATCATAATAATAATCATATAGTCTTATTACATGTTGAGGGTGATGTCTTTGAGCAGGATGTCGAGCCGTGTCTTGAGGTCCTCGGGGTCTTTTGGCTTCTCCGACTTGTTGATTCTCATTCGATAAAGCTGAACAAAATACACCAGAGAGTACTGGTACATCGGGTCCACAAGGGAGAGATCTGCGATAATGAAATACAGAATCGAAGCTCGGGTCGCCACAATGCGGTACTTTTCTCGGGTAATATTGATCGTGGCCACGACCTTCTCCGCCTCCGACACCCTCTCTTTTACCGCGGTACTTGTGACTTTGCTTTGCGCCAGGGTGTTGATGAGAGTTTCGTTATCGAGAATGTTTCCCTTGGCCTCGGAGAGCATACGGAGAATCTGCTTCTCTATGTCCGCTAGCTTTTGCTGATCTGCCGCGATCTGGAGGATGAGCTCGTCGTTCTTCTCCTCCAAGTCAGCTCGCTCGAGCTTGCAGACCTCTACGAGAAGCTGGTCCTCAAGCCCCTTAGGCGTCACAGTGAAGTTGACAATCGTCGTCTTGATGAAGATCTCCGGCATGTAGTGCGGGTTCGGCAGTTTGGTTGTGATGAAGAAACTGAACTTCTTGCTCCAGGGAACATCCTGATCCATGAAGCGCAAGACCATTTGACCTTGCTTCTTGAAGACCTGCTTCCTGAGAACAGGGTCAAGAGCTGCATCGAGCTCCTCCTCCACGTTCTCCATGAGGACAGGTGTGCCAAGAGATATGGCGTTCTGCAGGATGTTAAGGTACTTGGGATTCGACTGCTTCACCACCTGCAACTTGTTTTTGGCGCCCATATTCTTGGTCCACCTGTTTGCCTGGCCCTGAGGGTCGATCATCAGAGGCCAGCGGCCACCGATTGTTGTGATCAGGCCGTTTTCGGTCGAATAATTGTCGGCGGGAAGGCCTTCGATGTTCCACTGACGGACAATGAGAGGGTCTGAGAGAACACCCACAAGTGAGAAGCTTGGGTCAACCGGGATTGTCTTTGACACGCAGCTCTTGATCCACTGCTTGCATATCTTCTCTCGGAATGGAGCCGTGAAGGGCCCTAGGTAGGAGATAAAACCGGCACCTAAGAGAATGTTCCCGGTGAGGTTGACAGTGTCCTTCTCGAGCTTGATTGCTGTTTGTTTCCAACGCACAGCTTCGGAGGAGAGGCCACCGGTAAGCTTTCCGGCACGAACTAGACGCGCTTCCGCCTGGGCGATGTTCTTCTTGAGGTCGTCCCTCTGCTTGATCTTTTTGCGGTAGGTCTGCTGCAGGCCGCGGACTTTGTCCTGAACTTCTTTGAGAGCGCCCATTTTTACGTCCAGCTTATCTTTGGCTTCTTTGAGTTCACCCTCTGCTTTCTTCAGAGCCTCGCGCTTAGGCTCGATCTCTTTGGCGACGGTAGCGTAAATGTACATGGCCTTAGCCCAAAGACAAAGCGACACGGCGGCGGACGAGACTTTCGAGAGTTCCTCTTTTGTCAGATCTTTGTCTTCAGTGTAGGGTTTCAGCTTCTTGAGGATCCTCGATGCAATTTCGTCTTTCTTGTATTCTTGGCACATCTTGATGAACTTGCTGTTAGAGAGCAGTTTTTTGGAGGTTGCCCAGTCGGTTTTGCCCTTGACGTCGGGGAGATCACGGAACAGGATGCAAACGGCTTCCATCACTTTCTTGACTCCGGAAGGTGGGTTAGGGAATCCCTTCATCACTCCAATGTCCCTCGAGTTGAGGGTGTCCAGAGCGGCAATCGCTTCGTTGTACGCAGGGAGAGCCCTGTCGAGATCCTGCTGACACTCATTCTTTTGCTTTTCTACTCGAAGCTGCACCTTCTTGCACGCCTTTGCGTCCCCAGCGCAGTTCTGCTCCTGGACCTTGGCATCTGCCTGCTCAACTTTAAGGGTTTCGAGCAGCTTGGCGGTCTCTTCGGACTCCTTCTTAAGGACGGGTTGCATCTTGATGATCTTCTCCTTAAGTTCGCCGACCAGAACCTCAGTATCAGCGAGCTTCTGCAGCCCGTTCTTGTACTTGCTCAGCTTGTCGGAGACGATCGATTTCTGCTCCATGAGCATCTTACTATACTGCTTAATCAGGTCGAGGTAGGAGGTCGGGGTCGTGTAGTTGTAGCGACGCTGTGTCGCGAGGAACTCTGTCGTGGCGGTATTGACAGATTGGTGGATAGTGACACACACATTGGCGATGTTCTTCGTCATATCTCCGAGCTCCAGCTCCGGCTTGGCGCCCAGTAGGCGCTCTGCGACTGTGAAGAGAGCCTCATCTGGCCATGCATCGAACCAGTCAATCGTACAGCAGTTAACCAATGCGGGATATTGCCGGCACCGTGAGCGGAACCCGTCGCCTACTGGGGAGAACGTCAGGACAATGTGCAGATTCTGGCGCACCTGCTCGATGAAAAATTTGTACGCGTTGCCTCGCGTGACGGGCATACCCTCGTTCGCGAGCTTCGGCTTTATCTTGTTTATAATTTTGTCGAGATCCTCGGGCTCGAATAGGTTTGGAACCTCGCCGGAGTTGAGTATGTTGTTTATGTTCTCAAGGAATGACTCTTTCACAACCTGGGTGTCTGAGAAGATGAAAACGATGCCCTCGCCCTCCGCACCAGCGGTGTACATAATCGATTTGAGGTCCTCCTTCCACTCGACCTCACCATAGCCTCGCTTCAACTCAATCGATTTCGATTGATAGTCGTTGAGGAAAGCTGCGAACCTGGTCAGGCTCTGTCGACCGCTTCCTCCCATACCTGCATTGATTTTGTGAGTGTTTTAGATTTGGGGGGATAGCACAAGAGCGAGCGAGCGAGCGAGAGAGAGAGAGAGAGAGAGAGAGAGAGAGAGAAAGAGAGAGAGAGAGAAAGAGAGAGAGAGAGAGAGAGAGAGAGAGAGAGAGAGGAAGAGAGAGAGAGAGACAGAGAGACAGAGAGATGGGTTTGGGGTCTAATGTGCTACATTGAACTTGTATTACCAATTAGAAGGGCATTGCCACGTGGCTGCCTCAGCACGCGAGCGATACGGGACATGTGCATGATCGCGTCCTGGAAGAAGACCAGGTGCATCTGGTTGGATTCGGAGCTGTTGTATTCGACAAGGAATTCGTCCAGTGCTTTAGGAAGGGCCTCCATATCCGTGATAGGAGCGTAGCGTTTCTCGCCAGACGCGTAATCGCCGAATAGCGATCCGTTGAAGTCCTTTGCCTTCCACTTCATCTCAAATTTTTCTGTCAGCCGCTCCACGCACTGACCATCAAACCACTTCCGATCCTCAATGGATATCAGCCTATCTCGGAACACGCGAGCGCTTTCGTGCATCCAGAGCTTAAGAAGTACCTTGTTGTCGGTTAGATCCTTCTTGTCCGCCATCATGATTCCCTGCACAACCTTAGAGAGGTCGCGCAGATTGAAGGTGTAGTGTGATTTAGTCGGCGTCGGCAACATCTCCTGGCACATCTTCACATACGTTTGAACCGAAGCCTCGACGATGTTGCCCGCCATGGAAACGAGATCTGGCGCGTTGAGCTCCAGGTATCCGCCCAAGATGAGCGAGAATATGTTCCTCATCGACTTCTCCGAAAGCTGTGGTTCCCATATTAGGTGGAAGTGTCGAGTCGCACGTGCCGTGATCTCACTCCTTCCTCCGCCTGGAGGCGCACAAGCAGCAACAAATAGAATATCGGTAATGTTTCTCAGGAAGAGTTTCTTCCTATCGTAGAAGCCTCCCTGGTCAATACACTGACGCATGAGCTCGATGGGTGGCTGGGCTCCGTAAATCTCCTTGGTTGGCATGTTCACGTCGTCAATGAAGATCACGATCTTCATACCAAATGGGGCGCCCAGGAGTGTTTTGCGCTTCTGCACGAGCTTTGTCTCGAGGACATCCTGCAAGTTCTGCGACGTCGTTTGAGCCGAGAAGGTGACTGGAACATACTTGAATTTTTCGGTGATCTTTTCGTCCTGGAAGAAGTTCTGTACGATGACAGTCTTACCCACACCTGTCTCCCCGATGAACTTGGAACAGATGTCGTTTGAAGTGAGCAGCTCAAGGAGGTACTTGAACTTTGTCGTGTCTTCGGTAGGCACCAGGATGTTGAAGAAGGGCATCTTCGCATCGAATTCGTACTCAGGAATCATATCGGTCCATGGAATAAACTTGCCCTCGTCAATGTCTATCCAGTAATCGTACACCGTGCCCTCGGAAGGGAAATCCGGCGCGAGATTCTTAAGCAGGTTCTTCTTGAGAAGAGCGTCAAACTTTTTCTGCGAGACGTCGTGGAGGTTAGCACCGAATGACCAAATTATAGCCAGAAACATGTACTTCTTTGCTAGGGTGTGGCGCTCCTCTGCATCGCTATACTTGTCGATGCCGTTGTCGGGAACGAGAAGAGCCCCCAGGAGACCGAGACAGCTCCTCACGAGGTTCTTGTCAACGCTACGCACGCGCTCAACACCCTCCGTTCGAATGAATTCGATGATAGGCCCGATTTCGTCCATGAGAATTGCAGTCACTTTTTTGGCCTCGTCAGGAGCTACAGTCTTCACCTCCGCCTTCCACGTGCGGATAAGCGGCTTCCAGCCAAGATGCAAAGGCTCGAGGTAGACCATTCCACACCGCGACACGGTCGCAGGGGAAGCCTCCGACAGAGAATCGTTCTCGAACACCATGGACATTGTCCCCGGAATCTTGATCACTTCGCCGTTACCTGGAGCGTAGATGAGAGAAAATGATGGGAAGGAAGCAATTATCTCACGCGGATAACTATGACCCTCTCTTGTAAAAGCATAAGAACCATGACATGGGGGTGGGGTGAAGGAATCCAACCGTGGAAAAACAAGGTGAGGGCTTACCGAGGCAGAGAGCCTTGTTGTCATCGAGGACCGTATTCATCGACTCAATCCAGAGCGTGTCTACTGGCCCATCAAACAAGCACCATTTCTTGCAGTCTTCAGAATCCTCGCAAAACTCTCTTGTAATTTTTCCTGTGTAACAAAACACATCATCGCATTGTGAGACAGACCTCCAGTATCACAATGCCGTTCATTGTACAAGCATCTCATGAGTGCGTGCGAATCTCTCTCAAATCAGGCTGCAACTCACCGATGAGCCCGTCGGTCCACTCTTGGGTGATGGGGTGCTCGAAGCCGTAGAGCTCCTCCATTTCCACGGACTTGGGGTTGACCACGACTTTCTTGACTTTCTTGAACTCGGGCGTCCTGTCGTCTGGGTTCTTAATTTTCTTGGCCTCCACGACGGCCAGGGTGCCGAGGGCCTTTTCGAGCGCGGTGATGAGGGTGGTCTTTCCGCTCATTGTTGAACCAACGACCATAACTCCGTGGCGCACGATCATTGTCTCATGGAGCTGCAGCACCTTGTCAGTGAACGGTTTTACATTATCGCTCGCCTCGAGTTCCATCTTCACCAGCTCAGCTTTGATGGTCTCCTCAAGCGCCCCGTAGTTGACGCTGGGTGGGTTGATGCCGGGGAAGAGGTCCGAGATGATTCCTCGGAACAATGGCAAGTCGTGGTCGAGGAACTTGGGCACGTTGCTGTCCCGCATCGCACGGATGAGCAGCACGTCTTCGGTTTGGTTGGGGTTGTTACGCTTAAGAGAGCCAGCCATGACAAGTACCGACTTTACAGCACGCATACCAAAGTCGTAGTGGTCCTGCTTGGACAGCTGCTCAGAGCTTAAACGGTAAAGCTGGGCCATTTTCTGCGAGAGCGTCGTCGCGTCGCGGAAGCCCTCAGAGAACAGAATGATCTGTGCAATCAACGCGTAGTCAGGAATCATCATCGCTACCGGGCGGAAGAGCGCCTTAAGGTTGTCTGGAAGCTCCGTTCGCCCTGCGTAACCAGGGTTCATAGTGATGAAGACGCCGAACATCGGATTCACGCCGATCATGCGACCCGAGAACATCACTTCCTTCTTTTCCTGGACGATCGCCTGCTGAATTGTAAGGATCTGCTCGGCGATGACGGACAAGACTTCGATGTCGATTCGGTTGAACTCGTCGAAGCAGCAGAAAGCCCCGCACTGCGAGAGGCCAGAGAAGAAACGGGCCATGAATGCGGCTGTCAAACCATCTGAGCAGTTGAACACGACGATCTTGACGGCAAGTGACTTTGCAAGATCCTTGACCGTTTCCGTCTTACCCGTCCCTGCTGGTCCGGCGGGCGCCCCCCCTTTGTGGAGATGAAGGGCTCCTGTGAGCGTGAGATAGCACTTGTCGGTCAGGGGGGTGATAACAAGTCGACCCGCACAGCCTTGGTACTCGTAGGAACACTTGAATTTGGCGTTAGTTTGGCGGATAATGGATTCCTCGCCCTCCTGACATTGCCCAGGCTCGATGTTCCCGAGCTTAAGGACCTTAGTGCCTTTCGAGCTCTGCTTTCCATCCTCCCCTTCTTCTTCGTCGTCGTCGCCTCCGGCGCCCTCCCAGTAATACCGCATCTGCTTGGTCCACTGGAAGTCGCTGATGGACGCGACACCGTCCTCTACCATATCCTTTACGACATCACGGGCGTGCACGTCAATGATGAGAAGCTGCGACATCAGCTTTCTCTGGAGCTTCGTCAGCTTGCCTCGCACGCGATCGACCATGGTTCCTATCTGCTCCTTGGAGAACTCGTAGAAATTCTTGAGCGCATTTTTGTCGCGCCCGGACTGCATCTCAAGCAGAGCCTTCATGCAATTATTGGTCCACATTGTCATGTCAGACTGGAGAATACACATCGCCGGCCAGCGGTTGAACCAGTCGTTGCGGTTTCTCTTCCCGACGGGGTAGTCGAGGAGGGATGCTTTGATCTGGTTACGGACCGTGCGCTGCATCATCTTCTCGATCTCACCGAGCCACACCTCGGGGTTGCCCTTGGTGAAGATCGGCTCCGTGAATTTGACGACCTCACCCTTCATACTCTTCATATGAGTTACTTCGTTCGAATTCCGCACGTCCGTGAACTTCAGTCGCGCGATGTTGTCGAAACATTTGAGGAGATGCGGCTGGACTGCCTGCGGATCCCGAGTCTGCGAGAGGATGACGAGCAGCTCGTCGTTGGAGAGGAAATAGAAGCGCGCGAACGCGGCACGCTTCGTCTCAAGATAGTCCTCAAGCTCCTTCTGTATCTTGTCGAGCTTCTTGTTGGCGCTTAGAAACATGTCGAGAATGGCTCGATCCTGGATGATTTTCATAACATTGGGCTCCTTGTGGACTTCCCGCTGTGTTTTGCGGAAGAAGCGATCCACCTCTTTGAACATCGCCGCCTCCTTCTGCATCGCCTTTCGGATGTCGTCGGATGCAAAGATCGGTTCCAAGTACCTTCAGGATACAAGAAAAAGGGGGAGAGGGAGCGAGAAGGAGGTAAGTGCACGGGTAATAGAGGCATAGAAGTACACAGATATTCAGTCGCAATGTCGTATGTTTGGGTGGTGCCATGATGTAAATGTTCGAGTGGAATCGTGTTTTGGATGCGCCGTCTTACATCCAATTTCTTTGGCAGAGCAGCCATTCGTCCAGGAGATCTGAGAGGAATGAAAGGTCCTTTGCCCACTTCTCCACCTCTTCCTGCATTATTCCGATGAACGGCGACCCGAGCATCGACTGCAGGTTCACTTGGTGATCCTCGATTAGCGTAGTGACCGCCTCCACATCGCCAAGGCAAAAGTCCTTCTTCGACTCCCTGTAGGGTGTCTGTTCGAAGGCCATGTCCTTCCACTCTTTGTCGATCTTGACGAGCTTCTGTTCCAGGATGTATTCGCCCTGCGCGGCCCCTGCAATATCGGAGACGAGGTTGCGCTTGTCGTACATCTTCAGCTCCGAACGGATGCGGTCAACATTCAACTCATTGAGTGGGATCTCCTCTATATCGAGTTTCTCCCAAAGCTGAGTCCAGTGCTTAGGCTTCATAGCTTCTGAGCCGATCTCCACGAGCATGGGCATTTCCCCCTTCCACTTCTGTGTCATCTGTTTGAACTTCTTGGTCACGGCGGAGTTCTTCTCGGCCTTGTTGAGTTTTGAGGCAAGCGAGAATGTCTCTTTGACTTGCTGGTCCATGTCCAGCACATTCAGCTTGTTGAAAGGTGCCTTATCCCATCCTGTCGTCTGTTTGACAAATTTGTCGTAGCTACAATGTAGGGAAGAGAAACAACAACAAGGGAGAGATGTAAGAAGGCTGGTATCGGAGCAAAATAACGGCCGAGTAGAAACAAAAACTTTGCAATCTTTCTTGCAGCTCATACGAATTAAATAAAGCCGATAAAAGCTGGATGATAAATGGATGTGAATAGTCCATCGCACGTATGGAAGCACATCTGCTTTCAAATTACTTTAATCCCCCTGCCATACTATTTTTCGAATTATGACAAATTATTGCTCCCCCCCCCCCCCCTGTATGGATACCTGGACCAAATCTTTTCCTTGGAATCATAGAGCTCGTTCACCGCCTCGATCTCCTTGAACTTGACGGTCGCAACCTTGAACGCGGTTTGGTGCGAGTTCGCGTCTTCGGCGCGCTGCAACAAGTCATCAATCGTCGCCTTGGCCTTGGCGAGCTCCTCCATTACGTTGGCAGGTTCTTGTTTGGCATCGGTGTATGGAGCTTCGACCAAGGATGCTTTCACCTTCTTCAGCTCGACATTGATCTGCTTTATGTTCTTTACCACCTCGACCTTGCGGCCCCTGATCTGAGCTTGCTCATAACCTAGGGGATTGTGTGTTGAAAAATGTAAGAGAAAAGACCGTCCGTCTCGCCCCCCCCCCCCCCCTCTCTCTCTCTCTCTCTCTCTGTGTGTGTGTATCACACGCGTATAACATTCCTACACGCGCGGATAAAATCCTAATATCCTAGGTATATCCTAGAATAAGCTGTAACACGGGGGACAGAGAAGGGTATTATCCAAGAAAGAGAGGGATTTCTTCTCACCTAAAGCGTTTGTCAATTCCTTCTCGAACTTCTTTTTTGCCTTCTTGAGATTGGTGAGCAGCAGCTTCTCCGTAGGTAACAACTCAACACCATAGTGCTCAAGCAAGTAAGACATGCGCTCCACCTTCTTGTACTCCTCAGTTAGCGTTTCCTTGATCTCACGCACCTCTCTGAGCTTTTCGACGTAGGTTGCAAACTCTTGCAGGCTCGCTGGCCGCGCAGCTACGAGCTTATCCTGCTCCTCGTAGCGCGTCCTCACCGCTGTACTGTTTGTAGAATAGAGCTTTTTCATCATACGCTTCATCGTATTCAGTCGCTTGTCCGCCATTGGCGCTAGCATGCTCTTAAACTGCTCTGTTTTGCAGTAGTAGGTGGTTCCTCCTTGATAAAGGGTCTTGATCTTCTCCTCAAGGTCTCTCAACCATTGATCCTGCTCTGCCATCGAGTCGCCCAGAGACCCAACAGTGCCGCCCTTGGCCTCGAAACTGGCCTCATCCCATGACTTATCACTAACGAAAAGAGGGAAGAAATGGCTGAGCGCCGGTTTGCACTCGTCCCTGAGAGCGATGAAATCAGCTCTCGTCGTGTTGCGGATACGGATGATGGCCTCGATCCATTCTTCGGACGACGTGACAAGCTGCTCGACATTCAAGCTATGCGCCGAAGCCAGCGGTGTAAACGCCAGGTACTGCTTGAGGTGTGACATTTGGATCAGGCGCGGTGGTACAGTGTTAACCACCTTGCACACTTGATCCCACATGGTTCGCAGACAGATCTGAACGGCCTGCATCGGAGGTTCAAACACCAGTTTTGGCTCCTCACCGCCGTCGGGATCATCCGCGACTACAACGACTTGTGTGAACATCTCCTTCATAGCTTTGCGAGTGCGAAGGTTCTGCAGGAACTTTCCGCATCCCACCTTGAGCCCCTGCGCGAACGTTTCGACGGCGATGTAATCGGCCAACCGGATGAACTCGCCGAGCAAATTGACCTGTGTTAGAATGGAACATCGGTGCAAGACAGTAAGGAGACGAATACCCAACACTGCAAGATAGTAATGTGGATGTTGTGGTGATTTTGACAGGGAGAAGACAAGCAGAAGGTAAGGACTATGCGCTCAGCTGGATTAGGGCGGACAAAATTATATTACCTCTTCCTTGCAGTTTTCAGCCTGCTTCTGCTTCGCCTCTCTCTCCAGGCGCTCATCCACCATACCCTTGGTTTTAGCCTGGGCGCCGATGATGAGGTTGTTAAAGGCATCATCCTCCGGTTTGTCGTCGTGCTCGGTAAGCTTTCTAAGCTGCTTCTTGGCCGTCTTGCAGGTCTGTTCGACAATTTTCTCGCACATGTCGAGGGAGGCCTCAAGACGTCGTCCACACTCGTTGCGTACCTTCACCTGCTCCTCCTGGAACGCCGTCATGTCGGTTGGATCAGGGAACTCCTTGATGAGCTTACTCTTGCCAAGACTGTCCACGAGTGCAGATTGAATGTTCAGGATCGGTTCGCAGAAGGTCTCTCGTGCCAGGAAGAGATTATCCATGAGCTTAGCTCGCCTCTCACGGTAGGCAGTCTGATGCATGCGGCGGCGCCACGATCGTATTGCTTTGAGCACCAGGTAATTTTTAAAGAACCGGATGCTACGAAGAGTGTTGAAGACATTCACCTCTCGCATCCAGTCGGGCATTGCTATGAACTCGGATGGCTGGCCTGTAACCACCTTCACGACGCCTGCAGCCGATATAACGAAGTGGTTCGGAGGAGTATTTTTAGTCCCCACGATGCTGAGGTCATAGGGACGGTAGGTCTTGTCTTTGATTTCTGGCTGCACACAATTCACGAACTTGAGCGGAGTGCTGGATCCGTGTCGCGCGAAGAAAGTTATCGCTTCCTGACTGGTCTTCAGCCCAAGGTCTTTCACCATCTCCCCCAGATCACTGTCTGTGTAGTGTTTCTGCAGTTTGGAGGGGTCTGGGATGAGGGAAGCATCGTTCTTGCCGTCGGGGATCCGATCCTACAACGATTATGAAAAGAAAATGGATTAGGGACTTAAATTTTGTTTGGGATTATGGAGAATGTATCCATTTTCTTTCGAAAATTGCGTAGGAGGTAGAATGGCTGCAGTATTACCAACTGCTGGACCATGGAGTCGGAAAATTTGTGTCCCTGCTCAAGAAAGATGTTTTGGAGAAAGGGCAACTTGAGCGATGTGAGCTTAGGTCCTGTGATGGATTCGTCACCATCGTTCACTAGTTTTGTAGCCTTCCCTGGAATTTTGCCTTCGGCCGCCTTCTTCATCGCCTTCTCCCCCATAGCACTGCTACTTGTGGGGACATCAAAGCCGTACAGGCGGGACGGATTGAAGACTCCCTAAGCATAAATGAATAGGACGGTCACACAAGGGACGGTGCAGAAGATGAGAAACCCTGTTTTCATAGTCGAAGTCATTTGATTTTTGTTATTAAGTCTTATCTATGATACCGCTGCGCTATCAAGATCTTCTAGGCTTCCATGTACACGTTGCACTCGCTTCGTGGCCATGAGGTCGGCATTAATTTTCCGGGTCCGCATTTTCTTTTCGCCTCCGCCATTGGACTGAAAATATGTATGCAGTAATTCATCTACGGGCATAAAAAAGAGCTTGTACAAACTCTTTCACAAATTTTTTGAAGGGCTAATATTGCGCACCATTTGCAGATATCTCCTAATCATGTAATTTATAAAATACTTGTGAATACAAGAGATCACTAACTTGCATGGCGGGCGTGTGGCTTCGAGCCCTTTCGGTTGTTTTCAGGCCCTTATCACTTTGTAAGCTGAAATGTTGTGGTACATAAAATTAAATTAATTTAGCTTTGCCCAGTGCATACTCAACCAAACTGAACATAGGGACTTCTTCACCCTAAAAATCTCTAATAGAACTGTCATCCCTCATAATCTATTTCCTGTTTTAACTATTTCTCTCCATATATTCTAAATAATTCCACTGGATCACAGATATATGTGTACATCCTGAACTCCTCCAGATGTGAAATGAATCATACAATCGCACCCACTGACTATTTAAATCTCGTGTACATCTCGCCCAACTTGATAATAATCTTAATTTTTTCTTACAGTAGGAATAACTACATATTTACGTGTAGTTTCATAAAATAATCCTTCCCGCCCTCCCCCCCCCCCCCCCTCGGAGGGGCTACACTTGCACTCGTCGGTCATCTACCGTTGCCACGAAACTGTACGAGGTTTTCCAGCCCTAGCTATGATTCTATTTGTAAGTGGTCAAGCAAAAATATCATTCGATCATACACTGCGACATAAATAATATTGAACAATAATGAAAATTAGAAGGCGTTGACATTCCGTTTAGTGGTCTCTAATTCTTCTTAACTGTCGGTTTCCAAACCCTCACTAACTGTCAATAGAGTCAAGCTATTTAGAGTCTGCGTCATCCATTTATTTTTGAAAATTGATTTTTGATAAAATATCATCCGATTCCGCGCATGCGGCATGAAATTCCGAAAGTATCAGTGCCTACAAAGCCATCGCGTCAAAAAATATTCTCTTGGTAGTTGGAGTTCCGAAGTCTCAGTCTCACTGTTGCTGAACGAAAACATGAATTCCGTCCAAGATGTTTAGATATGTCACTATGTCACTTGTCGCTCAGTTTTATTCCCATGGAATTCAAAGATACAAATTCTCAAGAAATCGCTTTGAACTCTGTCCTGTCGCGTGCTCGAAGCAAATGTTGATGCCAAGTTGCACGGCCCTCGTCGCGCTCCTCGTTACCATCGTTTTGATACTTTCGATGAATATCAGAGTTGGCGGTTTGCAATTGCGAAGCCCTCCTTCTCCGCATATGCGAAAAAGGTTACTAGCATTTTTCAACTGAGAGATAACTATGAATTATGTTCGAAGTTCGCATAATCACACCAGGCACGTTTCCCTCGCTTATTCCAACAACGGACGGCCCTCGTTTCATAAAGGTGTCTCGCCTCAAGCGATATCATCCGAATCTAATCCCTCAACGGATTCCATTTCCGCTCTGAATTTAAGAGTGGACACTGAAATACTAAAAGAGAATTTGAAGCAGCTACTCAAGAAAAATGACGGCGACACCGCGACGCAACAAGTCACAGACACTCTCAAAAAGATCTCCGAAATCTGGAGATCAAAGTTACCTGAAGCTACAACGCTGACTGAAGAGAACTGCACCGGCAATTACGGCGTGATCTCCCGAATAGAGTGCTAATCTATCTCCTTTTTTATATCGTGCTTGCCCTTTACTGTTTCGTAATGTAGGTATCCTGGCTGCCTTGGAAAAGACGAGGAAGGGTAGTATGATATCATAGTGTTTAGATGATATAGCTTTTTAAATTGTGGTCGCAAGTCTCAAGGAAAATTTTGATTCAAAATAATTAAGAATAAACTGACCAGGTACTTCAGATACACCCTTGGAAGAACATGGTAGTAACGACAACACTAAACGACACCTTTAGATGCACAGAAAGAACATCAAAAGCTTGCTCATTCATTTTCTTGGTACTTTTCATTTAAATCCACGCAGCTTCAACATATTCAAGCCCAGCGACCTTATCGTCTCCATCAAGAACGTTAGAAATCCTGTTCAGATGTTGGCACAGGAAGAAGAAAATGGAGTTCAGAGACCGAGGGGGGCTATGTCCTACAAAAGTATATATATATATATATATATATATATATATATATATATATACATATAAATGCGTGTGTGTGTGTGTGCATGTATGTACGTGTATTCATGTAGCTCTTCTATTTCTAGCAGTTGGTGATATGAATTGGCTGATATTTTTAGCGGTAATCGACTTGGTCATCCGTACACCTGACGGCGAGAAGATGGACGCAGTACTGACAAATAATGCGGTGATGAGAGAATAGTGACGGAAACGTTGAAGATGATGAGGATGATGATGATGATAGATTGAGGATGGTGGCGGAATCTCTCTGCACATGTGTCTCTCACTGTGCGTTTATCATATCGTCCGTCAAGTTATTTTGCTATGTTTTCTAATTTATGATAAGATCTGCTGGCCATCCGCTGAAAAGGGGCGCGACAAAGACAGATTGGATGTAATGTTCACGGGGGGAGAACTGCGTCCTGCCCCTTCAACTGATATCGACCTGTGGAAAAGCATATTTGAGCCTGCGTATGGAAGAAAACTCGGTAATTTTACCCAAGAATGCGATATTTGATGGAGGAGGCCGCTTTATTTCCTTTTTCTTAAGAGAGTCATAGATAGCCTTGCTTCACCCACGCCTCCTAATATACTGTAAAACTATTATTGTCGTGTTGAGTTGTGAATATATGCTTGCAGGCATGATACAAAGAGTCAAGAAATTTTTGTTGCGGAAACTATTGGGTATCAAGTCTCCAGAGAGCGTCAAATCAGACGGATCGATGGCATTTGAAATGCAGAAGTCCCCCAAAGGTTATCTGGATATCCTCTACAACGACAGCGAGATGCGAATCACTAAAGGTAATAGAGGAAGTATTATCGTTGCGACAAAAAGAAAGTGATCACGAAGCACATACACACCTATAGCTAAGTAAGCAGTGCATCTTGCCATACAGTGAGCTCGATAATGTTTTGCAGCTATGCATAATACGAGAGTCGGCATAATATATTGTTCGTGAGCGCAAACCTACGCCATCCGCAGGGTGCGTGTGCGTTGTATAGTTGTCCACACATATGTAATGTTTATATGTTTATGGCAAATGATTAATATGCCGCGTTGCTCCGTTCCTCCTTATGCCGTGCACACTATGCACATACAAATGTCCACAACGGCGGACATGTAATGTTTGTATGTATGTGCACACAGCCATGTAAATCGTACATATGTACTTATATATACATGATCTAGGCAGCCATGCTACATTGTGCAAAACATAACATATAACATGAGAATTCGCTCGTATATTGCATGTACAACGTTGTGCAGTTGTGCAGCGCCAACATCTGCATATTAGCGGCCACATGTAGACATGTCGCAACGTCAGCGCATGTTATTGATGTGAAGAATCTAATGGTAAGTTTATATATTACACATTGCTGCTAGGACAAGTTCATGAACATGTACATATACATGCAAATAAATGCGCAAGCGCTAATCGCTGTTGATGCAAATCAATGACATGTTATGTTCCGTGCAAATAAGAGCTTACTAGTCAGGCGGATAATGAGTGTATCCAAAGCATCAGACGATTATGTATGTCATGCATATCAATATATGCACTGCTAATCTACTCACTAGCCGATAGATAATCGAAGCTACGTAGTAGGTACAACTATACCATTTAGTGTGTAAGCGTACTCTCGGTAGCTCTAGGAGGTATGACTTTACATTTGTTTACGATCATGATTGTAGTTTGCTGCACTCAAGTTTATGTACGTATATGTAAAATATTTTACGACTTCTTTTGTGGAGCGATATTTGAGAAACTTAATCTAACTCGCAATCATTTTCCAGGTTCCTGTTTTTTTTGAACAACTTCCATGACTCTTTCCCGACGTGCATTACTCTCATCGCGAAGATGCTCAATTCTCTGTCATTAGTAGAAAACATTTAGGATGAACGCCAGCGTGCATGGCTTATGAATACCTTTCTAGCATGCTTCTCGGCGTAGTTGTTCGTGTACTGCATCAGCCGATATCCGAAGGCAATCGGCAGTGTGATGTAAAGAAATGTCACGCTGAGCGAAAAGGTTTCATTCGATTAGCCTCCCAGAGTATAGTCAAAAAGTCTGCTAGCTTAGAGCTGCAAAAGTGGGAAAGATTTCGAGGACACGCCTGGAAGACAGCGATTGTCTCATGTGCCACGTCGCCCTCCCCCGCCTGAAAAGTGATGGTTGAAACTAAAAAGGTTGGCACTCACAAGGTTCGAGCCTTAGGTCCAAGAGGTATTCTAGTGTTATGAATCCTTTTCTTGAGCTTCTCGTGCCCCTGGGACACGTTTCTGAAAAAGGACCACATGTTCCGACGTCGTTCCTGTAGGGTGGGGGAGTTCGGATGAATGGCCCAGAAACTTGCTGCTGATTTTCAGTCAATTGGATAGAAGTTTTCGGCTTATAAAACTACCACGTTTTTATTCCACACTCTGCTTGCGACAAAGCCGTAGATCTTCAATCATCAAGATTTCTGGTTCAATTTGATGCTAAAATGTACGATGTTTTGTGGTCGGGACCAACTCTACCGGATCACTGGAGACTGAACTGTCAGGACTTTGAGACACAGATGTTTGTGGTATAATAATACGTTCCGAATTGTAAGATCCGCGGTAGAATCAGTTTCTCCGTCTTTCACGGCACGCATGCAAACATCCTATAATATGCGGCGAATATCTGAATATTTTTCACTGCCGCAGGGCACCGAAGCAGCCGAGTGGAGCCCGGAGAGTCAGAGAGAGTCAGGTGCTCCCCGCAACGTGGTCTTTGCTACCGCTTACACACCTGCATCTCAGTTTCTAGGGGAGGGCGGGGTTGGATTGCGGATGTAGAATTTTTATGTTGCAAGCCTCCTCCTCCTCCTTCTCCTTATATTAGATATACTGTCAGGCATTCAACACTGCATGCCCCCCCCGAGTAACTGTTCCATACCCCTAGAAGCAAGTAGGCCGCCTACTACTACGACTACCACCACCACCACCACTACTACCACATAATAGCGTCACTGCAGGATGGTCAACGAAGATGGTAAGATCGATGGAAAGCAGCAGCAGCAGCAGCAACAACAAAAGCAAGACGAACAGTCCAAACAGAATGAGGATGGTGATGATAGCGGAGCAGCAGCAGCAGCAGCAGCAGCAGCAGCAGAGAGCGGGGGGAACAACGGCAAGAATGGAGAAACGGCTCAGCAGCAACCGGATACAAAGGGTGAAGAAAGAAATGATGACGATGGCAAAGGTCACTAGCTTTTTATCTAAAAAAGTTCTAAATTAACGAATATTTCTTACTGGCATTGGGAGAGATTATGTGTGCTGTTTCTCCCGTATTTGGCGTATTTTTCAAAGATGGTAACGGGGATATTGCTGCCGAGAGCTATGATGATACACTGACAAGCGGTGTTGAGCCGAGATATGGGGACCTTTCAGGTTGTTGCGAAAATTTAAATCATTACGGGGGAGGGGGTTCATGCTTGTTTTTGTGTCGATGCCTCCGCTTCGAATGATGCAATAACTCGAAGTTTCTTATCTTCTGTCGCAATATGTACTCGTTGTCGTATTTGATGTGTGATATTCTCCGGCCACAGGTTCTGAAAGCGGAGAGGAAGACGATGAAGAGGAATCGGAATCGGAAGAGGAAGAAGACATAGAAGAAATCGATTATGCAGAGATTATGAAATCAGGAAAGTCCCTTCTAGACACTCTCCTCCCTGGGGGCAAAAAGAAGAAGAAGAAAGCTCATAAGGACAACTATATCCGAGAGCTGCACCTCACCGGAGATCTCGCTAAGGACCATGCTACGCTCACAGCTCTTATGAAAACCCGGAACTCAAACGATGGTGGGGGCGATGATGGAGACGATGATGGAGACAATGATGGAAACGACGATGGAGACAACGATGGAGACGACGATGACGATTCAGATGATTCAGACGAGTAATGACGCACATCATTCACTCATATATACTTAAGTGTGCCTTCGAGCCTTGTTTTTTAAAAGTGTACTCAACCCAATAATCTAAAATGCACTTCTTTATATGAAAGTACACATCGTTCTTTACTACTACCCTGTTACATCTCGCTGAGTCCCCCCCCCCCCTCTGTTATTGTTTGGAAGAAGCTATAATACCCTCTTTGTTAAATGCCTTTGAGAGCGAGTATTCTGGCATGATCTTCTCATTTCACATCAGCGATGACAACAAGGAGGTCGTATCCGAAAAAGAAACTAAAAAGAATGATGGTGGGTCCCGCACACTATGTATATATTTATGTACGCCATCCTATCATGAGTGAATGAAGAGTGTCGTATCTTCCTCTCCCAATCAAATCACCTAATAAAAACAACAGCAACAATCTGATAATATTAGCATCCAACATATATTAAGTCGCTTGCAAAAGCGATTTCCTGAATGATTCGTCAATTATTAGCCGCAGGAGATTCAGCATCAGTCAAGGAGCAGCCATTACTGCGCCGTCCTGCAGCTACCTCGAAAGAGGATATGCTTCTTCCCTTAGTCGAGGACTTTGGCCATATCGACGTTCCAAAGAGTGGAAAGCTATTAGAGGCGGGGAGTGTTTCTGCCAACGTGGGGACGAGGGTCGTCGTTCAGGGAGCGCTGCAGCAGAACCCACAGGCAATTGACCAAGGTATTGTGTATATATATATATATATATATATATATATGTATGCAACGATTCATGCTCCTTGATGGTGGAAGAGTAGGATTGTCCTGACGACCTCTACGACGACGAAATGACGATGATGTTCTACTGCTACTTCTTAGTAGAGTGCTGTTTGCAGATATTCTGTTGTCGTAGTAGAAGGAATTCAAGTCTCCCTCCCTCGCTCTTTCTCTATGATACACTTTGAGGTACTATTCTGTTGCTGGAGGATCGAACACCAATCGGCATCATCGACGAGGTGTTTGGGCCTGTGAAAGAGCCTTTCTACGTGCTACGATACAACACGGAGGAAGACGTCAACTCGAAGCTTCACGTCGGCAAAAAGGTAGCAAGTAGTAGTAAGTAGCAGGAACGTGTGATGGAGGAGGAGGAGGAGGAGGAGGAGGAGGAGGAGGCGTATGATTCATTGCGAGCATGCAATCTCCCCCCCCCCCTCCCCCCCCCCTCTCTCTCTTCCTCGCGTATAGAACTCGCGTGACTGATATTACGTCGCGCGCATTATCAGGTGTTCTATCTAGGAGAGATGGTCAAGTTTGTGCTCGCTGCAGCGGTAAGACGAAATTCCAACAATGTGCGCGCGCGCGCACACACTCACACAGAGAGAGGGGGGGGGGGGGGGAGGTGGGTGTGGAGGGTGAAGAGAAATACAGATGTCATCAAATGGTTTTGTTTCTTTCTATTCTGCTGCATATGGCGCACAGGTGAAGGATAAAGGCACCGACGCCTCCACCATCAATGATCAGGAAGTAACGAACCCCAAGGAGATGGACTTTTCCGATGATGAGGAGGAGCGTAGGGTGAAAGCCAGCCTAAGAAGAGGCCAGGCAGCAGCATCAGCAAGATGCAGATGGTGAACGCGCGGAGGGTAAAGAGAACAATAACAGCACCAAACGAAAAAGACATAGATCCTCGTGGCAAGGGGGAGGCAATCACAATTACCGCGGTCGCGGCCGTGGCCGTGGCCATGGACGTCGCCAGCATGGAGGAGGAGGGGGAGGAAGAGGACGATACGCGTCGTATAACCAGTATAATCTTCCTCCGCAAAATCATTTCCCTCCTCCAGCCCTTCATCATCCTTCTCATCAATATTCTCGTCATCCTTATCAACACGCTCGTCATCAAGGCCATCCTACTCCGCCTCCTCCTCCTCCTCCTCCTTATTTTCATCATAGTAGCTTTCGTCAGGGGGCTCCCTACCAGGTCACACAGCCACTCTCTTTCCGCCCTTCTCTTGTGTCTTGTTCGTCGTATCTATCTGCGGCATCGCTGACTTTTTAGGGAAAATGACAAATAGCTGTACTAACTACCACAATTCGTCTCGTTGTTGATAATAAGAGATCCATACTGTCTGTGTCTGATGTGTGTGAACTCTCTTTCCTTGCAAACTAGGGCAATCCTCGATTCTCACAGCGGCAGCATCAGCAGCATCAGCAGCATCAGCAGCAGTTCAACGGTTTACCTGACACCCACCGTCCGAGTCCTTTCTACAACAACAACTACGTGCCACCGCCAAACGGCCCTCAACCACACGGCTATCCGTATCACCAAACGCCGCAACAGTAGCAACAGACTCTCCCACCTTTGTGTCGCACCCAACGGCAAGCGGTCGATCCACTTGACGCCCTATCTAGAATGACACTGAACAACGCAGACGAGCGCATTGTTGCCGCACGGTCGCGTCACTGCTGCTGATGTGCGCATCAGCGCATGCGGCCATGCAGCACTCAGTTCTGTGAGTGTCAAACGCGACATGACATGCCAACTCCCAAGCTAGCAAGGTGCGTGACATGGACACAGCTAGACAGCGAACATTCCTGCGGAGCAGCAAGCGCACTCATCACATGACCACATGTCACCCAGCTGCTCATGAACGCAGCGCAGGGCTAACAATTGTGTGCATCCTCAGCTGTCATCACTCAGATTGCCATCATTGCTCATCACGACATGTGTGTGTGTGTGTGTGCGTGCGCTGTCGGCAAAATGATGCTCGTCCTGCAATGTGAAATGACGGGGAAATTCGATCTGCGACATGTCAAGATGTCGTCTCAGCTCGCATTCGTGCTCTTTACTGCTGCGCCGGTAGCTGCTGTGACAAGAATGATGTGTGCGCAGAACATACATCAGCGCGACATCTCGATTGAGCATGTCGCGATTCCGAAAAGGAGGCAGCAATTCGAACGAATGCCCATCATCCGTCCATCAATCCTTCCATCATCCGCTCATCCGTAGCACGAGATGACCAAATCACTCACAACGGCGGTGTAACAGCAACATGTGCGTTTTTGGTTCCTCCCCGCGCGCCCACATACACTCTCCACCAACTCATCTGTTTCATGGTGTCCGACACCTTTGTACTCGACATTTGCTTCTCTCTCAGCTTCTTCCTCCTCGGATGCGTCGCCGTGACCTCGCTCCTCACGGACGGAAGCGCAAAGAAGAACCCTGATAGAATCCAGTGGAAACGAGTGTTCCTGAAGTAAGTGTTCTGCTCTCGTGAAAGTTAATGCTTTCAAAAGACGTAATGCAGCATAATCGGTGATGGATTTTCCCTGCATCAGATCCATATGGAAAATATTTTAACTTAAAAAATAAAAATTTTGCAGGCTTTGTGTTGCGCAATGTATATCGGAGACGATCTACCATATTTGCCTCCCTAGAGGGCCCTTAACAGTCCCATGGCAAGTCCATGTCTTCTTTGTGCGTTTCCTCTATGTCACCGGATCAGCTCTTGTACTGTCGTTCTTTTACTCGACTTTCAGTGGATACTATCTTTCCACAAATCTGGCCAATTCTACGATACCATACCACATGCAGATTGTCTATGTAATTTCTCTTACTTTGATGACTGCAACAAACCTTATCAGTGCAATCGCTATCATAGCAACTGATGAAGAGCGGTTCGAATCCATATCTACGGGAGGTTTAGCTCTTACTGTACTGATTCTTACGCCATACATTATATATCTCTGTGTCAGTCTTCGAAAACTTATCACTGAAATTTACAGTAAATCAACTGAAGATGATAAGGATATCGAGATTGTTAAAGTTGAAATAAAGTCTTCTTACGATCCAAGAGATGCATGCTCAGGCAACATCTCGTCAGCAAATGAGAGCAAGGCATTCCCTTCCAAAATTAGTCCGCATTCAGACATAACCGCGATCGAATCAAAGAATGATTGTTCCTCATGTCGCAGCAACGTTTTACCTATTAACTCAAAGAAAAAAGGTGACTTTAAGGATTCAACCTGCAGCGCGTCTCCTATGAAAGTAAAGACAAATATTCCTTCTGACAACCGCGATGCGTCTGCAAAGAAAAGAAATACTCCAGATTCTAAACAGGCTGCATTTGCCCGAAAAACGAAGTGCAAGTTACTTACAACTGCGGTTCTGTTTAGTATCTGCGGTTCGGCCACTATATTTTTCTGTGGTTTATATGCGATAGAGCAAGCTGCAAGTAGCGGATCTTACAGTCAGGACAGGCGAAATGGGGTCTACACTGACGAGGAAAGTTTCCCCGCTCGCCCTGACCTTGGATTGGGTGATCTGGTTGTGTTTAGTTTCTACGCTTTTTTCGTGTGGTTCTCCGGTGGTCCATGGACGTTTTCGCGTTTCAAAACTTGTTATTATTGTAACAATTGTTTCAAGTAAAGGGAAATAGAAATTACCAGCTGTTACATTACACAATTCTCTCGATCCTGAAAGAGCGATCTGGTTCGAATTATTCATTTGGACTAGTTGGACGGATAGGCAGGCAGTGTATGGATAATGTTGTGCTATGTAACATGTGATAGCATGTAATTTGCGTGACGCTAATCTCGTAGGCCATGCAGACAATATAATAATAGACACACAACAGTATACTATACATACGTTAGCTCGCGCTAGCTATCCAGTGACCAAGATGCACGCAACAATTTGGCGATCATCACATCATCAGTACAATGACTTGAGAGCAATGCCATGCTAGCATGGATGTCTACATGTGACAACTTGTGACCATGTGTGCACAATGCGCTAGCAGTCGGTTATCAAGCTAGCAAGCTGCAATACGCCGCGGCCATTTTGCCATGCTAGCATGCTTGCATGCATCAAACCGTAGCACGATGCTACTTTGCATGCATAGATGTACCTGCTGCGAAGCTGTGACGGTCTTGTTCTAGAGCTGTGTCATTCTGTGGACTGTGGACGGTTGCCAATGATGATCTAGATAATATCTGTATTCGCTACGCATATATATATATATATATATATATATATATATATATATAAACATTTCATTACATCCGTCTCATATATAATCGCTACATCCGTCTCATACATATAATCGCGCTAGGTGTATTACGGTGTTATAATATTTCAAAAGGCGCCTCTAGCGCCGCGTCGCAGCAAGTATTCATGCGTAGAACTTGACCAATTCTATGCCAGTATACTATATATATAATCAAGTCGTTATAGAAACATAATAATAATTCTGCGTAACACGAAAGTGCAATTAACTAAGTATGGTGAACTTCAAAATAAATGTGAATCATAATAAGTTACAGCATTGATTGAAAGCCTAGAAAAAAACAAGTGACGATTAGTCCCAAAATTTTCGGATCCATCTATCTCAATGTATCAGCACATCGCTAAAACTAGATAATCCGTCGATACAAGCATGGAAACATCACAGTAGCCACATCCTGGCCTACAGCTCAGATCCATGAATCCTAATTCGATAGATGCACGTGTAGGCTTCTCCATAGTTAGACTTAACTTTGAAGAGAGTGTGGTTAAAGGATTTGCCCCCTGCTTTCAAGTTAAACTGTTGCAAGCTACTCTTACCATTGAGGTCATAGGTACCCCTTCCGAGTAGTGTCTTCTCCATATCGTCTGTGTATTTGCCAGCGTTTGTACCGTAAACTTCAAAATCCTTCGGTGCTGATCCTGTTGAGAGCAAGATCTTCGGTGAAGCATGCTCCAACGAGACTTTATCTGGAACGATTCTTTTCGATAACCTGATCAGCACGAAGCCATCAGCTCCTTCCATGGACCAACAATTCCCAGGCTCGATTCCAGGCTTCAAAACTTGCGCAGGAGGATTGCGTGATATTGGTTGACTGCTCTTCAAAAAATTCATGATATTGGTCACGCCTCGTTTCTTTTGTTTATATGTCGGGGAGTGGTCGACAACACGGCCACGAGTTGCTGCCATAGCATAGTCTACAATTCCCGTACGATCCGCTGCAAACTTCTCAAGGTACTTATTGATCATTAAGTCGAGCGTATCTCCCGCCAACTGCTCAGTCCATATTTTCAATTGGCTCATCTGTTCCCCCGCAATAGGCTGGTTAAGTGTCTTCTTAAAATTTTTCACCTCCAGCATGAACTCGCGTTTCATCTTCTCGAGTTCAGATTGAATTTCCTTCATTTTTTTTTCGGTGTAGTCCTTGGCGTGAGTGTCAACATTGGCCTTTAGCGTCGAGAGTGCGCTTTCCTGCTTCTCCATTTCGGCTCTGAACTGGTTTTGCTTGGCCTGAAGTTGATCTATTTTCTTGTGTATTTTTTCTGTGTACTCATTCATCCTTTTTTGAACCTCCTCTTTAATTGCTTTATGAAACTTGGGATTCTTTCGAATCTGTTCCTTTGCGAAGTCCGTGGCCTTCTTTACGACATCCGTGTTGTCGTTACCGAAGTTTTCGTATTTTTCGTGAAGGTTTTTCATCATTTCGTCCACCTCTGACTTTAACTTCTTTACAGTTCGATCATAGTCGCTTCCCAATGTCTTCATTTTCTGCTTAATCCTCCCATTTAGCTCTGCTTTCATTTTGCTGAAGTCGATTGCTTCACGGTTGTGCCCTGAAGGCGGCAATTGTAGGATGTAGTAGATTCCAAGGAGAAGCAGAAGGATGATAGAAATAGAGAAAATATGTTTACGGCGATCAGGCCTGTCCTCTTTTGGGGGCGTGACGGTAATGGTATATGGTGAGGTTGTGTGCGGCCTAGGAGTCGGAGCAGTGGTTGCAGCAGTAGTGGTCGTATCCCTTCCCTGCCGCACCCTGCGACGAAGACCTGCATGCGCAGCAGAAGATATTGAGAGATCTTCTTCTTCCTGCTCCTCTTCTTCTACTTCATCTATTCCTTCGAGTCCTTCCTCGTTGCCTTCGTTTGATACATCATCAAAAGATTCGACAAGATTAACTCCTTGGATTCCCACGACTTGGCTGTTATCCTCCTGCTGTTCTCTATCCTCAGGAACACTTTCCATCAGAGGGGCCTTCTTAGAGGACTTTCTGCTGCTTTTACGAGTAGATCTACGCCGTTTTGTTGAGGACGAAGTGCTGCTGCTTCGGCGGCCAGGAGTTTTTCGCTTCCTTTTGGACTGAGCATCGCCCGGCAATTCCCGCTGCTCTGATGCGGACCTCCTCGAAGATCGTCGCGTTGTCGGCATACTTAATTACACTCTCTCCTGGAAGCTGGGGGGAAGGGGTCTCTTTTGAGTATTGATGAGGGGCTGAATGGGAGCGTTAATCTATCGACTTGGGAGGAACTTGCTTTAAGTTTTTGGATTGAAAATGGATCGGAAAATAACCATCTTGAGAAGTTGATGTTTTGATCCATACTTTCGGCGGGAGAGTCTATCCTCTTTCACCAGTTGGAAGAATTTTCTTGCACTCTCCGTGACTTTCCGCACTAATCTTGGCCTGGACGGAGCGTTCGAAAATCGGCGGCACAATCCTATCCCAGTAATCCCCGGTCCTACTTCTTATACCGGTCACTACCGGGTAAGCAAATTCATAATCGGCAAGGATTTACTTCTTGCGTCTTGATATATGTGACGACGCATACGAAAAACAGAGAAGACCAACCGACAGCTGGGATTCGGATTTGCAGAAAGACGGGAACCAAATTCAAAAATGGTGCCCTGTCGGCTCCGCGTTCCGTCCGCTTCCCAGCTAAGAGCTCGACCACTACTACATGGCGTTCGCAGATTCAGCACGGCACACAATATATGCGCGCCAGGACGAACAAAGGTTACTTAAATGCCGAGAGCTTGGTGTTGACGATATTTTGCTGATACTTTTCCCACTCGTGTTCTTCTTCTTCTTCTTCTTCTTCTTCTTCTTCTTCAGGTTGGATGGATTGGAAGCGGAGTGATGGGGAAAAGCATGGTAGCCATATTAGTAGCAGGTGTATACTAGGGTTTGGCTTCTGTATGTATCGATATTGAATAAAGCAGGGGCGCATCTATTGGTTGACTCTCAGCCCAACCGCAAAAAGAGTAATTCTTATCATTCATCTAGGTTTCTCATATAATGAATGCGGGCTACGAAACTTCGGTAACACCTGGCAAAGCGAAGAAAACCGCGGAATATATCTTTCTTCCAGAATAAATTTTCTTCCGAAAACATTGTCACGGTTGATTCTCTCTCTGTTGCAGGTATACTCTCGAACGCTGTCAAAATGCGAGCCTCTCCGGGTGAGATGACATGACCGGCAATCTGAAGGCTTCTGATTATATAAAAAATGTATCACACATGGCTAAATACAAACCTAGCAAACAAGGAGGAAGTGATGAGAGGACTACTTAAGTGTTTCCTAGTAATAAGCGTGTTCTTCATTGGCCGTGGATTTGTTTTCTCTACTACGAAGCTTATAGCATTATTGTTCGAGTTGGGGGTGCCTCAGACAAGCGACTACTGTTATTTAGATTTTATATTGGGCGTTGGATGATCGAAAATAATAACTCAACGCCTATTGTAGGATCTAGGAGCTGCTGTGAGGGATACACCCAGGGAAGTTGCTGAGAATTCCGACGTCGTCTTTCTAATCGTCGGGTAATAATAGATACGTAAATGATAAAATATAAATGCGAAGCACATTAAATTCAAGTTTACCATTATTTCGATGTTATAAAACCAATAGAATCTTTATCTTACCCTTTTTATCACTTCATACCATGTACCAAAGATACACAGCATGTGTTTGTATTTTAACAAAATCTTCATACTACATGTGTTGCGCTCACATGTTTGTATGTTTGTGTGTGTTTGTGTGCTTGGCTGAAATAGATACCCAACGGATGTTAAATCTTGTATTTTGGGGGAGGATGGTGTCCTCGAAGGTCAGTATCGCTCAATCAGACGAATCTTCACCTAAAAGAACTTTTGGCTCCCATTTCCTCTCTCTCTCTCTCTCTCTCTCTCTCTCTCTCTCTCTCAAAATACATATTATATATGTATTATATATATATATATATATATATATATATATATATATATGCATATGTGTACACATACACACACACAAACTTCCGCACAACAATCGTTCAAAAACGCAACATATGTATATATATGTTTATATAAATATGTTGATATATGTGTATGTGTATGTGTGCGTGTGCGTGTGTACGTACTACCCAGGAATAAAGGAGGGCGGAATCATCACGGATATGACTACTTCTGACCCGGCATTGGCAGTGGAGATGGCTAAAATATGCAAGGAAACGAAGAACGTATCACTAATAGACGCCCCCGTCAGCGGTGGGGACTTAGGCGCGAAGGTCGCCTCCCAACATTTACACGTCTTTTGAAAAAAATACAGAGGACTCTAACATCATCGATTGTTTGCTTGAAGAAGACACGCACAATCATAGACTTGAGGAAATCACGATAATTCCTTCCCCTGCCACAACAGAACGCAGCGCTGACGATCATGGTAGGAGGTGAGGACTCGGCGGTGGGATCCGTTGAGCCTCTGCTGAAAACGATGGGAAAGACGATTGAACACATGGGTAGGCAGTATACTTGATTGTGAGCAAATATGATATATGTATGTATGTATGTATGTATGTATATATGTGCGTGCGTGCGTGCGTGCGTGCGTGCGTGCGTGTATGTGTGTATGCGTGTGTGTGTGTTGTCGTCACTCATGGATTTTTCTTTGTCAAGACTTCTCCTTAAAGTTACACACTATAAGCATTTTTGCTCTTTACCAACAGGCGGTCCCGGATGCGGGCAACACACGAAGATGGCGAATCAGATTATGATCGGGACAACGATGATAGGGTATGGAGTCATAATAGCAGCGCTAGTAGATTATAAAGTAATGATGAAAATGGTAGTAGGAGGGTTTACTCCTCACAATCAATATTACTTCCAATTTCTCCGATCTTTTACCATTTTCTGCATACTTGACTCCATCTACATAGTGCATTTTGATTATAGTCATGTTTTTGGTTGTATTACCTCTCGCTTTCTATAGACTAATGGAAGGCATGCTGTACGCGAAAGAAGCGGGTCTCGATGTCAACCAGGTTATTCAAGCAGTAAGGGGAGGGGCAGCAGGCTCGAAAAGGTACGAACATGAAATTAACATAGTAGTACCACGGCCTCTTGCAATCCTTCTCTCACGTTCTTTGAGTAACGAATCATTTTCACGTCGGCACCCTGTGTCATTTTTAAACGGAGCGGGGAAAACGAAGCCGATGAAAACCGTCTCACAGCCGAGGCTGAGGCTCAATCTTGAATGAAAACCATCAGTTTCTAGAGATTTCGAAACCTTATCCTAATTACCCTTTCCTGCCCTCCTTATGCTGCTACCGTCTCGGTCGTCATCAGCCTGGAACTATACGCGGAAAGGATCTTGAAGGAGGATTTTGAGCCTGGGTTCTTCGTTGACCATTTTGTCAAGGTAGCATAATAAGTATGTGCTGCGGCACGAAAAAAACGATGAGGAGAGGAATGGCCCTCTGCAAAAAGAGTCGTTCGCGCATGTTCCGTGGGTTTAAATTGCGGCCATTCTTGAGGAGCGGGGGAGCAAGGGTATATCCGAATGTGGTTGGTGGTATCTGTTGTTCTCAGGATCTCGGAATCTGCATGTCGGAGTCTGAGAGAATGGGGCTCGATTTTCCTGGATTGGCGCTGGCCAACAAGGTCAAGCGTTGGTCTCTCATTTTTACTCTTGCTTGCTATCGAAAGTGACTGACATCGGATAATTTTTATTCACATGCAAAATTGCACATGTCTATCTAGATGTACGAGGAAACACAGAAGGATGGATTCGGGCTGAAAGGCACTCAGGCATTGATGCTAACGATGGCCAAATCATTGAAGCGTGACGCCTAAGCCTACCATTTCTCATCCATGATGGTCGCCATGTGAACATGAATTCATGTCTGGCAGCACATCTAGACATCATGGGCTCGTGTGTTTGAGGGTGGAATGGTCGCTGCGGCACACGCTAGCACGGTGTGAAAGTGTGCACCTTTGCACGCGCGGGCATGTCGCACTTGCATGTGCAAAAGCACCATCTCCAGATCTCAGCATCTAGCCATGCGAGCTGATGCATGAATGATCGACTGTGGATGGCATCAACGTTGCATTGGATGAATTTTTGTGTCATGCATGTCATCTACAGATCTGCCCATGATGGCTATTTTCGCTGGCCAGATGCGTTGGTCACTGTGTTCATGCTGGCCTGTCCAAATGTGTGTGCATGTGGTCTGCTCCAGTCTGGCAGTGTGCGTTGAAACAATGAAACAATGATGAAAAACTGCATTTCCAAAGTGTTGCAAGACACTTGCAGCGTGCAAAATGCAGTGCCTCGAACTGGCTTCAGTGAGGACTGTGACTAGCAAATCAACCAGCTGGTTTGCCAAAATGGCATGACTTGGTCATTGAGAAGCAATGACATTGGCAGCAAAATTCTGACGGCGCAAGACCTCCACTCTGAGCAAAAACTTCCTGAAGGCCATGTCCACATGACGATCTGCGATTGGATCATCTGAGGGGGCCCCCAGCAGAGTTTTGGTTTTGGAGGAGTCTGGAGCGTCAAAGAATGAGGAGTGGAGGGAAGAAGCTGAACTCAAAGCTGATCTCATGAGCGAGAAAAGCTTGCATCTCTCTGCATTCAAATGAGTGCAATGATGGATGAGGTGGTTGACACTTTGAACAACTCCAGCATTGCAAAGAGGACACACCGAGAAAGAGGGGGGCAGCCAGGCAGGTTGCAAACTTTGGCCCTGTGTTCCTCTGTTTCGCAAGTCCCAGCGCGGAGCTGAAGTTTGAGCAACACACCTGAATTGTCATGCCAATCATCAAGATGGCACTCAAACAATCTGGAAGCTGGCCTTCCAATGTGGCTCCTCGCCCAGGCTCTGGATCTGCAAATTGGGGTGTCGGGTTTGACGAACGAATGAAAGCTGCGACACAAGTTGCCATTGGTGGATAGATGAGCCCTGACTCTGCGATTGAGGTCAACATCAACCAGTTTTGGATGGGACTGGTCCAAGTTGACTAACAGGTCCAAGCCACAGGCAGATTGGTCATCGTTGATGTTGTTTCTGCGTCGTGTGAGAGCGGTGCTCGATTCCACCACGGAATGTGATACACTTGAAACAGCCTGCATTCTTAACCTCAAACAAGTGATTCGGCAAGTCGCTTTCCTATGAACAGATCCATGCAGCCAAAAGAAGCCACAATTAATGTGCGACAACATAAAATGATCGTCGTAGAACTAAGATCAAATGAATTCCTGGCAGCAACGATGAACGAAGACCAGATTTCGAAGTATGGGGTTCGCAGCAGCGCCAGGGCGCCGGTCGACCCCCCCACCCTTGCTGTTGCCCTTGATTGCCTTCGCCACAGCCGCATGTCTCTGGACAAACCACAGGAGAATAACCGGGTTGAGTTCTTCTTCCCGAGTGGGGACTGTTGTGCGTGGTTGGACGCCCGTGCTTGGAGGACGAGTGACATGGAATGACAATTCTGGCTGTGTGCAGAAGAGAGCTGCAGGCGGGTCGGGGGGGCTGAATCATAACTTTCAGTCCTCTTTCCCGTCTCGATCGGCTGTATTATCCGGTAGCAGCGATAGTGAAGCGAGAACTAAGGCCTCTCCAGCCGACAAAAAGACCCTTGGCTCTGACGTATCCTCGCTGCCGAAGGGCTGGTAAAGATCTCTTGTTGCATTGTGTATGAATGCACGTAGGATTTATTGTCTTGATATGGTACCTAGTTCTTAATTGCTTGATCATTATACGCATGAATCCTGCTTTCACGTTCGAAGTCCTCTATGATGGAATCTAGAGGCAGGGCCAGGATTTGTTCTTTAGTAGTAATATACTACTTGCTGGACATTTTACGTGGAACGAACGAATAAATATGGAGACGGATAGTACAGCCAAATGCCTTTAATGAAATTTCGGCACGGATACTTCCTTCGACCCAATGAGCATGTGCCGCAAACTTTCGTCATCACATCGTTTATAATGCCTATATTGTTTCATCGGCACATAATATTCATATCTGGATTGCTCTTTAATTTACTTCGATGACAGACATTTCGTCCCTGTTCTCTTACTTTCCCCCTTTCTTTCTTTCTTTCTCTCTTTCTTTCTTTCTCTCTCTGGCTCTCCTCGTCATTAGGATGCTGGCACAACCCTTGGTCGGGGTAGGGCCATTCGGACTCATGAAGAGGGAGAGCGAAATAATGCAACATGTGACAGGTAGGAGGAGGAAGAGAAGCAATGTACATTGATGTGTTATTATTATAAGGATGATGATAATGGTGATGGTGATGATGACGATTGAACCGTGGAACGAGGCCGGTTTAAGGGAAGATATGAGTATCCATGATTTCCGGTTGTTGTTGGTGGTGGTTGCTTGTGTGCTAAATACTGCTAACTGCTGCTGCTATTCAGGGCCTTACAACGTTACGGTGGATGATGAGATGGTTAAGAACATTCGTCTGAACGACCGAAGCTTAGAGTGAGTATTATAATCCGATAATATGTGAAATAGTGGGTGGTGTAGGGCCAAAAAAAAACAAGAGTAGAAGTCAAGAGAGAGAGAGAGAGAGAGAGAGAGAGAGAGTGAGGGTCAAATGTGCTGCTCGGCTAAAATGAGACGATGCATAACTTGCAACACACACACACACACACACACACACACACACACATCGATAAGATTAATTGGTATCTGAAAGAGAGTGGTGTTTCCGACGCCCTAGATGGGTGTGATGTCAACCACTGCCATCAACATCAAATCCTGATTATACTACTATGGCGGCACAGGTTCACCTTCTGCGGACGTAGACGTCTCGAGATAATAATAGTAAATTGGCTTTCTTCTCTCTTAACGACCACACACGCGCGCTCGCGCAAATGCACGCATACAGGCACACACACGCACACACACGCATATACACGCACACACACGCACGAAATGGGCTGGGTGATAAAGAGCGCAGAGAATCATGCCTCGTATCTTATATGTGCTCTCTACTCACACAGGTGAAGCCTCCATTGTACGTTCGGACGCCTGATGGCGTCGAGTTTGGCATGACTTTCCAGGAGGTCTGTGCTCGATAATACCTGCTTGAGATGACTACGATGATGATGATGATGATGATGATGATGATGATAGTGATGATGTACACAAGCTAAGAACACCATCACGGAAGAGTTCTCCTGATTATACGTGAAAAGATGGAGATGTCGTTTGGTTGTACTAGTTTCAGCCGCTTAATATAGAGCAACCGTCGTGGTGATAATAACCTCCGGTCTATCGTTTGACTTACGCACCAGGTCACTGACAAGGTCGGGAAACTGATCCCATCTATAGTCCTCAATGCAGAAGAACAGAATAGGAAAGAAAGTGACTTCCCTGATGTCGACGACGTGGGCCAGGAAAAGAAATCACAAGAAAAGAGTGCGGAAACTTATTTTTCGCTCAAATCAAACGGAGTCATGTTTGGATTCCACCCTGAGCATAAGAACCTTTCCCTCCTCGCCATATCTACGGACTATCACACACTATCCGACATACGGGAATTATCTATGGATGCTGCGAGGAAACGGTGATGCTGGAGTGCATAAATGGCAATGTCTTCGAAAGGAATTAGGTCAATTTGGAACGCATGCTGCGTTGTTGCAATGTATGCACCGCAGTGTGGTGTATGCTATACGCACGCAATAGTGATACATCGATGCAAATTTTACTGCATTAAGACTCACACGTTATGTCATATTACGCGGTGCGTTTTCGCCACACAAATGCGCGTGGACCGAGCTAGATCTAGAGACGAGCGCTGGCATGTGCTCTCCTGCTGAGCGCGTATCTCGTCCAAGCAATGCTGGCAAGCAATATTACGTATAGGCATTGTGAATGTCAGTCGTGTAATAGACATGTGTATTTGTGAGTAGTTGCATGGTGTATGAGACGGTTTTCTAATGAGTTGATTAAATCTTTTCAATTGTAGTTGGTGTATGCATGTGTGTGCGGCACAACTGCTATTATAACACGCACGACGAATAAATGTAATTTGAGACGGATGTAATGAAGTGATTAAATCTTTTCAGTAGTCATCCGATGAATAAATGTACACAGTCTTTGCCAATTCATCATCCTCGATGATTCCAGCTACTTAGCCTTTTTTGGAATTTTCAGGTCGATGTTTTAGTGGTGTCATGTGGCTGGTCATCGCCGTCTTTCCATCTGCAATATCAATGCTGTGCAGGGTGCGGTACGGGGATCTCTGTCGTCTTCGATCATGGCTTGATTGGTACCCTTCGCGCAACCTGTCCTGTAGCGGTAGCTAGCAATAGACCGGCATACATATAGACGCACGCGTTCTCGTATCCGTTATGTGGAAGTACGATGCTACGGTATAACGGCCACTGCTATGCAATGTGGCATGAAAAGGGTGTCCTCAAATCCACCTGAGCGATGGGTGACAGCGTTACCAAACGACATGCGGTACTAGGCGATGCTGTTACGGTGATTGCTTGAGCATCGATCTACTCCGTAATCTTTTGCGGCATCACTTATACTAGGCCTTACGTGATGACTTGGCTTAGAAGATGTACTAATATTTTGAACAGAAGGATTATATCTGGTATTCAAATTGCTTACAAAAAAGAAAGCGACGGGCCAATTCGAGCGGCCGACCTCTCCTTGCGAAGGAGATGTAGCAGATGAGGCAACGACAGGATTTGAACCTGCAAGGGACTACGCCCACCGATTTCAAGTCGGCTCCAATACCAGATTATGGGACGCTGCCAAGGGAAAGGAGGAAAAGAGCAAGGAGAGGCAACGACAGGATTTGAACCTGCAAGGGACTACGCCCACCGATTTCGAGTCGGCTCCAATACCAGATTATGGGACGCTGCCAAGGGAAGAAGAGCGACAACCACTGGATTCGAACCAGTGAGGGTGAATACCCAGTGCGTTAGTAGTGCACCGCCTTAAACCGCTCGGCCAGGCTGTCGATTTCTCATGCCATGTGTCGGAATGTGGGTCACGCACATCGGATGAATGGTTGAACATCGCTCTGGAGGCAAGAATATACGGACATACGCCTGCATTTTTTGTTCCTTCCGGACCTGTATGCCTGTCGATGGTGTAAAACCCAAGCATGTGGGGGGGATTCTGTTCTTCTTCCGTCGCAGCATTCCCCTTTACTTCTCCGAAAGTTCCTGAAGATTCACCGAGATTCTTCGAGATTTTTCGACTTCTACGAGCTTTTTCGAGATGGTTGCTGGCCATGCTGTTTTGATAGATCATTCTCAGGAATTCCATCTCGTGTTTGGTAATATTACCGACTAAAAATGATCTAAAATCGCTGCGAGCGCGTACAGCTCTCTTGTTCAACCCCCCCTCCTCCCTCATACTCTCAAATGTCTGCCTTGCGACGAGCCCCCTCCATCCTCTCGATACAATCCCACGTGGTTCGAACGATGCAAAATTATATATGATGAAACACCGGCAAAATAGCGCTAAGAGTATCATTGAAAGTGGAGAGGGGGGTTGCAAAATAGCAGCCCAGATAAGCATGTACCGTACCGTTCGCAGGTATATGGGGCAGCTGGAAATAGCGCTGCAGTATTTCCCATGCGGAGACTCGGCGCATACGTGTGGCCACTTAACACTGTCCAGTTCTCAAACCACACTCAATACGGTTAGGGTGAAACTTAATTAATGGTTCGCTGTTCATGATGGTAGTGTTATTTGGCATAGGCGCCTGGGAAGGCCTTCCGACTCCCGATGGACAGATATCTAAATTGGTGGATGGAATAGCAGCACGTGGAGTCCTTAAAAAATGCGACGCTCTATTATCAGGCTACCTTGGTTCTGCCGCTCAAGGCGGGCACGTTCTCTCCGCGGTAGCAAGTATCAAAGCTGCAAATCCCCTTGCAGTGTATTGTTGCGACCCTGTTATGGGTCATCCTGCGAAGGGCTGCATCGTACCAGAAGGGGTTCAGGAATTCTTTCGGGAAGAGGCGGTTCCGATGGCAGATATTATATGTCCCAACGTCCTAGAGCTCGGGGTTCTCGCTGGAATGGACAGCATATCATCTGTGGGGGATTGCATTGAAGCTGCTCGCTCAATTATATCGAGAGGACCCAAGATTGTTTTTATTAAGCATCTTGCAAGCGCGGGTTTGGAACCTAACAAGTCCTTCGAGATGCTTCTGGTTTCGTCCGAGGAGGCATTTCATGTCGCCACTCCCATTGTACCCTTCGAACGACCACCTACCGGCGTTGGGGATTTGACAACTGGAATTTTCCTTGTGAAGCTATTGACGGGAGCAAGTTTAGAGGAAGCTCTGAAGCACACTGCAGGGGCTTACTTTGGGGTCATGGTGACCACGAGTAAATTCGACGAATATGAATTACAGCTCATAGATGCTCAAGATGAGATAGCAAACCCTACTGCTCAGTTTGAAATAAAAAATGTGGATTAATAATTAGATCATGCGGTGAAGAATGAAGCACACGCATGAATTTGTATCGCATGCTAAGGACATTCAGCCATGTGCACCGCAAGAACTTGCATTGAGCTCAATCCAGCATCACTGCTAGCGAATCGCCGTCTACGCCGTAGCGGATCGGAGTGGCTCACAGGGCTATTAGCAAATGGCTCTTGCTCCCATGTTATACATGTGAGACGGATGTAATGAAATTATTACATTTTGTTCAATGGTCATCCTGATGCGTAGCAGCCATGCAATATAGCAAGGCGGTGGCTACAGCGCTAATGTTGCGTGAGTTAGTTTCTGGGACACATGCATAGGTACGGTAGCTATTTACACATCAATCAACCAACGCTGATCAATGATGGATCCTTCGATCAATGCGAAAAATGCAACCTTCTTTCATGACGACACGCGCGAATGCCATGGCGCAGCCATGACATCATGCTGCCATGTACCATGTGCAGGAGAGGACACTGAATAGGAGTTCAACCATATTGCTTTCTAGGCCTCTCCAGGGCCTTCATCGCATATTTGACGAGCATGATGACAAATTAATTTGGGTCAGTCGTGGAAGTACATTTTAGTTTGTGAAGTACATTGAACTGGGCAGGTAGAAATCGAGACATTGAGCCAGCATTACATTTCATTTATATTCGTCAAGCGCAAGTGTCTGAGCTATGATGTTATATAATTACAGGAAGAATGTATCAGCTTAATTTCACACTGTTTTGGGGGGTGTATGGGCGAAGGATTGCATGACTTCTGGAGCTAGTATTTTGCCGACATTTTGGAGACCTTCTACACTCATCTGGGAATGATCTTTCAAAATGACGACGATGTTTCTTGGACGATAGTTTGCTAGGCCATACTCGATTCTTCGTCTTTCACTAGGCATCATATCGTTCTGGTCAGATCGCACTTTCTCATCATCCCCCTGTTCCCTTTCCTTGTGCTCATCAAGAGCGGGTCGGAACGGTCGTTTCACCATCTGCTCGTGCTTCTTCTCCTTAACTTCGCTACCTTCTTCCCCCTGCTGCAAAGCAGGTGGATGGTCCATCGTCTCTGTCTCTGTCGCAATGTTTTCTTTGTCCTTTGTGATCTTACATGTCACCTCCTCAATCGAAGGGAGATTCGGGTGAAGTCGCCGCGCCATGGAGATGAGCTTCACTGCATTTTCGGCTGGCATTCCGAGCTAAATGCATTATTACCATGTATCATTATCCTTATTATCAAGAAGGATTCTCGCCAGACTTTCTCTCAAAAACAATAAAAAGTCCTCCCTCTAGTTCCCGCATCTGTCGCAAGAATATCAACTTTGTGAAATGCATGGAATGAGATTTTGAGTTGAAGGTTCCTTCCTTCTTCCCAAGCCCAAGCCCAAGCCCAATCTCATGCGTGCGTGGGGATTACCGATATCAATGTACTACAATCTGAAACACTAATATCTGCGAGCGACTCGCAGCCATTCTCAAGAAGATTCTCAAAGTGGTCTTCGAGAGATAGAGAGGTCATGATATGCTTCAGTTGCTCATATCCATTGGTGCTTCTTGTTTTCAGAATGTTGTTCATGGAGGTGGGTTGGGGCAGCGAAGGACTGGTATTGATAACACCTCCGTTTGGTATGACATTGTTGTTGCATCTGATCATATACAACAACAACAAGAAGAATAAGAGGAGAAGAAGTAAACATAGAACTCACTACTCTGGAGCAACATATCCCTAATTCTACGGCAATCTATCCTAAATCAGTTGAAATTGTTTTCTCCCTCTCGGAAGGCCACCTAAGGTTTGCCTTCAAGAAGTTGAGATCGCTCTGTGATATAGGAAGGAGCGACACATTCGGCATCAACTCGGTTGTGAGAATCTTGGCGACATCCCGGAGTCCACCAACACTCTTCCGCACATGATTTCTCAGAATTGTAACGATATCCTCCGGGTTGGAATTTTTCAGGGCCGCCTCAACTCGCTGCCTTTCCTCTGGCGTTAATATATTCTCGTGGTCTGCAGGTGACTCAGTGTTGCTATTTCGTTGCCTTTTAGTGGTCGTGTTTAATTCATTCCCTCTCGACAAACGTGCCCGTTTCATTCCGCTCTTCTTTGTTTCTTCCACTTCAATATGCTCTGTAGCTGATTGGTCGTTCCCCTCAATTTCCACATCCTCAAGCTCTCCTGTCTCCTCCTCCTGTGTAGCATTCATCCGTGCCATTTGTACGTCCTCGATCGAAGGGAGGTCAGGGCAGACCCGCCTTGCCATAGAAATGAGTTTTATAGCATCCTCCGAAGTTATTCCCAGCTAAAAACAAAGTATTCATAATTTCATCGTTGTAGAAAATCTCTAACGGAAGTATAAATGGTTATTGAACCGTGGTCAAGGTCTTGCAATCTGAAACACTAATGTCTGCTATCGACTCGCAGCCATTCTCAAGAAGTGTCTGGAGGTGGATTTCGAGAGATAAAGACGTCAAGATCAACTTGAGCTGCTCATAGGCGCCGATTTGCATTGAAAACGGATCGTTCATCGATAGGAATATGCTGCATTTAATGCCATGGGCAGAAGATCTACGGATCAACCGCTTGATGGTACCGAGATTGCATTCAGGAAGGGGGGAGAGGCGAATGCACACGAGCACTCCGGAAGAAACACGATGATCAGATGATCAGAGAGCCCAAATTTCCCCACGGGGAAATCAGAAATCCCGGTTTTTATGATAAAGTTCAAGTTCGATTAAAAATCGATTGATTTTTACATTGCGACAAGTTCGACCGAGGTCTGAATTTTCCACTTCAAAAATTTACTGCTTTTCATGGAATTTGGAGCATGTGACGCATGACGGATGAAATGTATCCCCACAGTTTTCCTACAAATCCACAAAATTCCATGTTTGGAATCAGGAAATCTTTCTTTAGATAATATTATCATAAAATGATATTTCGCATGTCTATTTTTGGAAGAGGAGCAGCTATGGAAGATCTACTCGTACGAGCTCGTAACCCTAAACTCAGGTTTTCCAATGTAAAATGGCCTCTATTTATTGCAAGCGATATTAATTGTCAGGATGAAACAGTATGTAACTGCCGTTCCAAAAATTCTTGGGTATGAAGCAGCTGCTTTCTCAAGCAGATTTTTAGACTAAAAAATCTTCGCACCCTCCCAAGAACTCTTCATCAACTTAAAGGGTACGAGCTTCGAAGCACCAACTGTGAGAAGCCTTATCACCACAAAGTAGGTATTCAATACCAGAGTGTTTTGTGTAGGGAAGGGAAAGAGTGCGCGGGTGTATCACTGAATCGCTCGACCATTCAAATTCCCTGATGTTAATGTCTTCCAGGCTTGAAGTCAAAATGTTTTCCGCTTCGAAACCTGATCCGAAGGACCCTCACCAACTAGATGGGAAAGTGCGAATAGAGATCCTATCCGGTAGGAAGCTCACCGACAAGGCATACATCGGCACGCAATCTCCATATCTGGTCCTGAAAGTTGGACCACATCGAATGGTCACGAAGGTAAAGTATTTCGCTTGTTGTTGGTCACTGTCTTTTTACATTGTTAGGAAAAGAAAAAGATATAGGATCTGTAATAACCAAGCCGTTCAGCATTGTTCGACGCCTTCTTTATCCAGCATTATCACTACAGGTGCATAACCACGGTGGCCTGGAGCCCAAATGGAACCAAGCTTTTGAGTTCAACGTCAAGGGCACGGAAAATCAGGTCATGGCGATTGAGGTGCGGGCCAAGGAGACGTTTAATGACACTACCATAGGCAAGCGCCAGGTTCGACTTTATGATTTCTGGAAGAAGTGTCCTCCGAAGGGAGGCTGGTGGCGAATCCACTCCAAGCAGTACATTCATAAGATCCGCGGTGAGATCTACTTCCGCTGCCGTGTCAACGGAAAAACCTACCAGCAACAAAACGCACGTCGTGCCTCTGCTCAAATAGTCTCAGCTCCAGCTGCGCCACCTCCACCTTCGGTACCGAAGCCGAAAATGATCTGGGAGGTTGCTTTGCCCGAGGGCGTTACTGTGCGCACCGAACCAAGCCTCACCGGGACCAAAGTTTCCTATGATGGGAAAAAATGTATCGTTCTTCCGCAAGGCACGCTTCTGGACTCAAGCTTGATTCACAAGAGCTACAGCAAGTTAAAGAATGGTAAATTCCTAGCCACATACTGGATTCGACACGGGCTGGGCTGGTCCTGCTGCAAGTAAGTTTATTTATCAACTCGTCAGAAAGATCACCCTCCATGATAGTTCTACAGAATTAAAAATAAAGAGAAGAAAGAAAAATTACCTTCTAATGTGTTAAATGCTTGCACCACCTGCACTCTGCTCCTTAGGTATGGTCACTCCCAGGTAATGATTCCACTTTCCGAGTTTAAGATCTACGAAGTCATTGCCCGCACCGAGATCTCCGTGCGCACAATGCCAGGCCTTGGTGCTCCGCGATCACAGAACATCTTACACCCCGGACAAGTTATCCTCGGACGCCAAACAGAAAGCGTTAAAGAAGCCAAGGGGGCGGTGTCTACTTGGATTCTGCACGGAAATGGCTGGTCATGCGCAGCCCTTGGTAAGGAGAACTTTATGGTACAGATCATGTTTCGAAAGGCCTTTCAGGTTGTGCTCAAGCAGGGTGTCACAATCCGCAATAAGCCATCTCTAAAAGCAAAAGTAATAGGTGAGCTAAAGCATATGCAGTGCGCTGTTTCGCGGGAGATCAAACAGACTCAGGAAGGAGATAAGGTAGCCGTCTGGATGAGGACACGTGCAGGATGGTCTTGCTTGAAGCTCGGTAATCTTGTCACGATGATTCCTCTCGGCCAGGGGAAGGCATGGTGGGAGGTGACGGCACCTGCGCTCTCCCTCAGATGCACACCCGGCGTAGAAGGTCAAAAGACCAAGACTGTGTTGAAAAAACACTTATGTTTGGTGAGCCGCGGCCTATATCCCCTGCCTTTCGAAAAGGCATACTGGCTAAAGCTACTAGGCGGATACTCTTGCTTTAAGCTCAAACAAGAGGAGCTCATGCGCCTGAAGTGCGGCGTAGAGGCTTGGGAGGTCGTCAACGAAGCAGGTCTCTATATTCGCTCTAAACCTGGTGGAAAGAAGCACATCCTCGGTTTCTTGCCAAAGGGAGAGCTAATATTGAGCAGATACATGGTCAAGGTTCTTGATGATAACTTTCCCCCAACTATCTGGGTGCGTCACGGCCGTGGTTGGACCTGCATCCAGCTCGGCGAAAAATGGGTCGCGCGTCCGGTTATCCCCTCGAGCTTTGAGAATGTCAAGCAGCGTCCGATCAAAACATACAATCTCAAAGAGATCCATGCAGCCGCTACACCTATTCATTTCGATCCGAGCCAACAGCACGATAAGGAACTTATCGGCCAGGTTATCGCAGTTAAGACAGAGAATAAGGCTGTGCAGGGCCAGGTCCTCCAGCGCCATGCGTCCTCCGAACAAGAGCTCGTCGACAATCATGATACCGCGCACGCGCACACCGGTGACGAGATTCCCGAGGCTGAAGGTGTTGCAGTAATCATTGGTGAGCCGGAAATCATCAACCCGCCAAAACCACAAACTGCGCCTGCAGTTGTCGCAGCTGTACAAGTTCAGCGACCAACATCTACAGTAGACGCAGAGGCCATTGCTGACAACGTTGTGTCGGGAGAGGTGGTTGGGTAGGTTTGCGCAACATTGATTGAGCAAGTATACAAGCGCCTCGCTACTGAACACAGGCTTTCCATCTAGGTGGTGTGAAGAAAACTAGGAGTTGCTTCCAGCATGTGTACATGTATGAGACGGATGTAATGAAATGTTTAAATTTTTTCAATAGTCATCCTAATGTAGCTATGCAATGCAGCGGCTACAGCGCTTAAGTTGTATCTGTTGGTTTCCTTGGTCACATGATGCATGCATGAAAATGCACGATGATTAACACATGTATGCGCACGTGCATTGCAAGCTGAGCACGCGCTGCGGCACAATGTGGATGGGTGCGCTAGCTAGAGCATGGACTACTAGACTACGTACTTAGCTAGTCTCGATCATTTTAATGGCCTCGATCATCACGCTGGCAACATCCATATATGTGCAAGTAGTGCTAGAGTGCATCGTCACATCACAATGAATCGAGTCCTGCGCCTGCATCGCATACATAGCATGCTAGCATGGCAATTAGCAATATATAATAATGACTGCGGATCCTACATTATGATCTACATAGCATGCACATGCGTAATTTTGCATCGACGTACAGCGCGTCATCTAACTACACACATAATTAAGTCGACGTATAAACGGCATCCATATCAACAAGCAAGTCCATCTGCACATTTGTCTGCTAGATTTAGCTTTACAACATACATGGCTACCTTCCTTCAGTCGTCAATTGGCTCCAGAGATTTCTTGAGAACATGGCTGCAAATTCGCGGCGCTGCGCATGCACTGGCATCCCACGTTGTCCACAAAACTGCCGAGCATTGCCATGACGAACTGGATGCGATTCATCACGCCAGCAGCTGGCAACCTCATCGGCAATTGCTCTTGCCATGCAGGGGGCAAATCACTGAAGAACACGCAAAGCGTGCAACTTGTGCGACACCATCCAAGACATGGACCATCTCCTGGGCTGCCCCGCACATGCACCACAGGCTGCACAACTGTGTGACACACTTCAAGCCCATGATAGACAGAAACGATGACACTCAACAATTGACTGAGTCACAACGACAAGAACGATGGAATGTTCGCTCAGCTCGCGCGCATGCGCAGCATCACCAACGCTTTTTCCAAGTTGACTGATCATTGCAGACAGAAAAACAAACACAACTGAAGCTCTGCAGCCGCAGCTTTGCACAGCTATGTCAGGATGACCACATTGAACGAATCGATTTGTTCATCACATCCGTCTCATGCATGTGTGTTGTGACAATGTGATCGTTTCATTACATCCGTCACACACACACACACACATGATGCGTGTGCGTGTGTGTGCGCGCGCACGCGTGTGTTAATCGCAGAAACTAACAGATTCAACATGAGCGCTGTAGCCGCTGCATTGCATGCCTACATTAGGGTGACGATTGAAAAGATTTAATCACATCACAATCACCACATCCGTCACATACATTGTATGTATTTGTATATATATATATATATATATATATATGTGTGTGTGTGTGTGTGTGTGTGTAACAAGGGGTTGCATCCAGCGATGGTGATGGGGTGAGCACACGATGCGATGCATTTTTTTATAATACCCTTCCAGTCATGCATTATCATCAGCTTCGCACAACTTTGTAATTAAAATGATGATACTGAAGAGTCAGTCGTAGAGGTTGCTAGGGAGGAGGCACTGTGACCGATTGCACTTCCTTGGAGGAACAGGGAAGTCTCCACGTTGTAATTGAGAAAATGCCTAAGCACACCTATTGTTGTAGGTTGTAAAAAAAGAATAAGAACATGATTTCTGATAAGTATTTCGGAATGAGTGCATCTCCCATCTGATGGATTTTATACAACTAATCAGATAATTTTATCAGGTGGCCTAAAGAGTATGACGGCACAGTAACCCGGTGCTCCAAATCATAAAAACTGCCGTCGTTGAGAAATGGCAATCGTACAAATGTCGGTCCCTCATCCTTTTCTCTCCCACAGTGTCGCATCAACGATACGTTGCAGGACGAGGAGTAGAATCATCGGTGGTTGCGTCTTTTTTAAACACTCAATTCGGTTGTTTTCTAACAGGCAGTAATGCTAGCTGCTGCTGCCGCTGCTGCTGCTGACATACCATCGTAGTGACCGCCGTTATTGCTGTTGGCAGCGGATATCCGCCAATTCGGTAGAGCTGATGATTATGGGGACGTGCGTTATATTCTCATGCTTTGTTCTATGGTTGAGTACGAGCTCGATTATAGTCACAGTACAGGATGTGCGGCCGCCGTTCCAAGCAGAGACCCGATGCTCCCTACGCTCATTAACAGCTAAAGTATCATTCGAAGACAGCAGGATGCAAGAAAAGGAAGAGCACGTGAAGCGATGAACTTTTAGACCAAGAAGAACCAACGATGGTGTGTCGAGACTGCGAGCTCATTAGAAAGACAGACGTTTTAACAGCAAGATAGAAACGACAACTTCGCCCTTTTTGCACGCACTTCGACCGTGTTGATATGCACACACACATACACATACACAAACAAAGGCATGCGTGCATCGTAACCTGCATTGTAATAGCGTTCTCTACATTTGGAGGAGTAGCGACGGATACGAAGGAAAGGCCTTTTTCCGTCGCCGTCGTATTGCACACACGCACACGCACACACCCCCAGCAAGAGAGAAAGATGGGGAAAGGGGGGTGGGGGGAGGAGGACGAGCACTGAATCAAAGAAGCTCTTTGCTATTCACATTAGCTCATGGAAATGAGTGAAAGCACTATTGATGAAGATGTTATATACATACACATCAGGCCAAAAATGACCACACAGCACCCTTAAGAATGGCGGTTTATTACTGAATTGAGAGAATCATCTCAACTATTAAATGATAGTAACATGTTGTGAAAATATGTGTATAATGATTATGTTACTGACCAGTGATCCAGCACCATTCAGCAAGTGTGTAGTACAAAACAAGGAGTGTAAGTCCCAACAGCACGGAGCCCACTGCGAAGAGAAGACGGAGTCATCATTTGAGTGGTGGCGGTGGTGGTGATAACTCATGGTGTGGTGGTGTGTGTGGAAATAAGCACCAACATAGCAATGTATAGCAAAGAATAACTAACGAGGCAGGTCAAGTCGATGATATCAACGGGAAATCTGAGAGGAAATTTCTTCTTCTTCTTCTTCTTCTTTTCCTTGTTCATAAGTGTCATCATCAACAACCATCATTCGTCGTCACCACCATCACCATCACCATCATCATCCTCATCATCAATTTTTCAAGGTTGCTTCTACCAAGATTCTCGAGTAGGGAGAATGCCACGAGTGTGCTGCACGCTGAGGAGGGGGGAGGAGGAGGCGGAGGAGGAGGAGGAGGAGGGGGAAGAGTTTCATAAAAACTCATTGTTTAGAAGCTTGCATCTCGTCAGCTCAAGGAACAGAATGACATTTCTTCAGATGGTGAAGTAAGAGAGTATGCGAGAGAGATAGAGAGAGAGATATTGAGAGAGAAGGGCGGGGAGGGGAGGGACAGAGAAAGAGAGGTGTTCACGTTTCGCGAAACCTAGTACTCCAAAGGTGTTGATGACATTTTTATGGCCGAGCTGCAGATATCGAAGGAGGATGGAGAGAAAGAAGAAATATCACTTAAAAGAATGTGGATTTGGATGAGCGAAGGATGTTAATAAATTAATATATATATATATATATATATATATATATATATATGTGTGTGTGTGTGTGTGTGTGATATATCGAGCTAACACGCGTAAATGTATTATTGTCTATAAATCGAGAACTTCTAATACACCAGCGATGCAATACGCGCAGTGCCTTTCGAAAGCAAGAAGCTAAATGCACTCTTCCTATCCCCTCAATCCGTGGATCATTTGTTTTTGATTGGGTGTGCGTGTTTGACAACGACCCTGTCTGAGAGGCCGAAGGAGAGCAAGCAACCTGCCATCTCCCCAAATCCCTGTTATCGTGATGCGGTTCATATGTCACACACACACACACACACACACACACATATATATATATATATATATATATATATATTATATTAATGAATTTAACGTCTGCTAGGTATGATGACTCACGATGCTCCATCATCATCGTATTTTGACACGATGAGCTATGTATATGTATGTGTACTGCTACTTCTACCAAAATTATCGCTATCTTCACGCCTTCGCTACTACTACTACTACTATTACTACTATTACTACTACTACTGCTACTGCTACTACTACTACGATTACTACTACTACTACTACTACTACTACTACTACCAAGATAGAAGTGGCAATTCCAACAGCTTTTTCGTCAAATCCATGGTCCTTTGCTAGCCTAAGAGAAGAGGCGATGAGCGCACCAACAACCCTACTTTCTACGACAACGACAACGACAACAACGATGATAGCTTTCTTTTATTGGTGAGGAGATTTTGGCTTGTAGAATACTTCCAGTAACACGGATGTGACGAACCCCCCCCCCCCCCGCGGAAGAGTGAAGCAATTGCAACAACCAGCATCCTCTGTATCATGACCTCATCACGTACCCATCCCCTCTCTATCGTCTTCTTCTTCTTTTTCTTGTTTTTCCTCCTCCTCTTCACTCACCACACTCCGAAGTTGGTATTGAATGCTGATGTAGCCCCCGTCAGGGCAAAGTTGAAAAGGTAATAAGTAACCTTCAAGAAGAAGGAGGGGAGGGGAGAGAGGAGTAGGGAGAAAGACAGGTTGTTGTACAGACAAGCGATTAGAATGAGCGAGTCGACGAGCATCTTATATGATGTTAGCTTTTGTGTGAATGTGCGTGCATGCTCCGCTTTAACCCCGTCTCCTCGAAGAAGCAGGGGAGAGAGAGAGAGAGAGAGAGAGAGAGAGAGAGAATTATGAAACGTTTTTGGTGAGTATTCTTAGATATGTGCTGCATCATCATTGTGGTATCTCTTCCTCGTTGCTTCCACCCTCTAATGTCACTGACCAGGACCCGACTTGCGAAGACAATAGCAGCGTTCTTCTGCATTAGATCCCACACGCCGGATAGCGACCCCCCTGCACACAAGTGGGTTGTAACAATACGAATAATACTAATAATACTAATAATACAAATACGCCTAATCCCCAGCGTGGACGCACGCGACAAATCATCCTGCGCTGCTATGATTCGTAACAAGCTAGTGACGCAACGGATATTTTCACTGAAATCAGTCCTCAGTAACCGCCTTGTCGGTTCGGTAAGATGCTTTTGTTGGAACGTCCAATGCAGCATCACTCGAATCATCACCACCACCACCAGCAGCAGCAGCACCACCACCACCACGAACACTGCAGTGCTCTATCACAGCTATCAATAAAGAGCTGCGGGTCTTCTTTCCTTGCAATGCAGGTACTGAAATGCTGGTAGTGGAACGGTAGTGATGATAATAAATAACGACAAGGGCCACTTACAGCAGGAGGCGCCGTCACCAAGCTTATGTCCGTCCTCCGTTTCGCTTCCCCCCTCGATCTTATTGACGCTCCCGTACTGCGAGTCGGGGTGCTTTGATGATGCAAGAAGAGGTATATTGCCTGTGAGATGTGATGATACTGTTATCGGATTTTACCCTCTCTAGTGAAAGCTCATCATTAAACTATTTTCTAATTAATAATCGCCTGTGTAGGGTAAGTAAATCGTCGTCGTCATCATCATCATCAGCAGCAGCATCAGCAGCATCAGCAGCATCAGCATCATCATCATGCGTGCCCCCCCCCCACCCCTCCCTCCCCTCCGATAAACCGTTTACCTGTCTCACTTTTCGAATCCACATGGTGCTGCTGCTTCTCCTGCTGCCTCACATTCATATCCTACCCCCCGCAAACAAGTGAAAAACAGTTATCATAAAAACAGGAACATTAGCTATTGGAAAGCAACGACGATGACGCTAATGCAAGCACAACAACAATCGTCAGAGCAGTCTTAAACAAGTCCAAAATTGAGCGCGCCGATCTACAACATGAGTACACTTCTTTACACTCAATGGCTGCTTCTCTGAGTGGCTACCTCTGGATAAAACGGAAATGCAATGAAAAGGCTTAAAAGAGACAGCAGCCTGTGCGCGAATTGGAGGGGGAGGAGGAGGAAGTGCGCTCAGGAAGAATGAGGGGGGGGAAGGAGAAGTGATGACAATATGGTAAATATCTACGGGAAACCTATGGAAATTTACTTTTGAGGTGTGTATGTGTATTATATATGAATATATATATATATATATATATATATATATATGTGTGTGTGTGTGTGTGTGTATATGTGCGTGTGTAAGATCGGTTGCATTGGATTGGTTCTAACCCCAGACCGAAGAATGCGGTGAGAGCGCCATCTAGTGATGAAGAGGGGTAGAGAAGATCGATCAGATGTGCAGTATGAGAAAGTGTCAAGAGATAGGAGGGGGGGGGGGGAGGGGGGTATCAATCACGTCACACCTTCGCCTACTACTCTTCCTCCTCTTACACTTAACGGAGGAAATGAGGAGCAGAGAAATGACGACGGAAGGAAGTCAGGAGAGAGAGGATATTATATATATATATATATATATATATATATAATAAGGGAGAAAGGACTATGAGATTAATAGAGTTTAAGAGGCTACGACATTGTCCTATCAGCTGCCCGAACATCCCAAGCATGATCGAAGAGAAGTTCCAACACATCTGGAAGAGAAAGGAACATAGCATTGTGAACACATCATCATCTTCATCATCATCTTCATCATCATCGTCGTCGTCGCCGCGTTGTTAGTCTTATCTCGATTCCAAAACAACACACTCTCAGCGGCACTCTCGTTTTACTATAATAATTGGGGATTTTAGTTGGATGGCCAACGGATAAGACGTTTGTGCATGTTCTACAACTCTCTCTCTCTTTCTCTCTCTCTCTCTCTCTGTGTGTGTGTGTTATGTTCCTTCGCACGTGCACATACGATTGTTGTAAGTACCTCGTATACTGCTAGAAAGCGTGCTTTGTGCCCTGCTTCCACCTGAATTGCGTGAAAAAATTGAAGGAGGAGGAGGAGGAGGATGATGATGATGGCAACGACGGCGACGATGATAATAATTATGATGATGCGTTTGCTTCGGTAAATAAATAATCGTATCCTCTCTTCTCCCTCCCTCCCTCTCTCTCTCTGAAAGAAAATCCACAACACACAAATCGCGCAATTCGTGTACTGTTGTGAATGCTAACTACGGCTCACATACATAGTGCCCGATGATGGCGCGCTGCATGCTGCCGAGAAGGAAGAACCCGACTCCCGTCAGCAAACGAAGGGCCACCAAACCGAAAAGCGAGATCCTGATAGGAAGGATATCCGGATATGTTATATTTTTGGTTGTCGTGCTGCTATCATCAAGGATTATTCATCATCATCATCATGATCATCATCATCATCATCGTCATCATCTTGTAGCTGCAATGATAGAAGACTCGTCGCAGCACCCTAGCTCCGCGAAGACAGGAACGAGTATCGGCACCAACAGCGTTGTCACGGTCTGTAACATATGCACGCCTGCGATGCTATATTTACTTATCTGCAGAAATCCAGGAGAGGGGGGGGGAGGAAGAGGAAGAGGAGGAGGAGGAGGAGGAGGAGGAGGAGGAGGGAGAAGAACCATACCATCACCAGAGCACCGAATTGTGTCATCATCACTATATGCGTCCATCTCTGCTTTGGTAAGCTCCCTCTTCTCTCTCACTCTCTCTCACTCTCTCTCTCTCCCTCTCTCTCTCTATCTCTTTACGAGTGTGTGTGTGTGTGTGTGCGACATACAGAACGGAACGCAAGGATGATAAAGCCACATCCAATGCCTGAGAATACGTAAAGGAGAAAGTGGTGAAATTCGACTGAAAAATAGCGATTTTGGGCTCCTCATTGAGAAAAAGGACAAAAAAATTGACTTCCCAATGATCGCAACTTACTAGCTAAGTCCATTGCCAGTAGAAACACCGCATATTCATTCAGGTTCAGCCCGAGCGCTGGTGCTATAAATGGCGCGTAGCTTTAAGGGGGGGGGGACAGAAACATAACAAGACTCTTAGGACCCATTAAATGTGTATACTTAATGTATTCGTCATCATCGTCATCATACCTATCATCATCATCATCATCATCATCATCATCTTTCACCAGCGCATAATAAGTAGTAGTTATTACGGGTAGGCGAAGCGATAGATGAGGTTCGATGTAAGCTGCACCACAGAGAAGGCCGCAACGTGCCACCATGTAATGGCATATGGCGCTCGATCCTGAATCTTCTTCTCACCGCCCTCCTCTCCCTGAAAATTGGTTAATGCTGCAGTTAGCGCGGCCCAGCATGTGCTGTAGTATTATTCCAGTGAATCATCCTCGTACCATTTTTTCCTGCTTGGCTGTAAGTTTCTCGCGCGAGGTCGTCGCTGGGGACCTGAGGCCACGATGTGTCGGAGACTGCGAGCTATAGTAGCGGGTGGTGGCTGGCGGTGCTGCTTGGGGACACAAAGGGGGCGGGTTGTGAAGGAGCTTGTCGGCCGGCGAGCAGGAAGAACGAGATCCTTTTTTGATGTTGCGACAACCTGAAAAGGCTTGTCGCAGGGAAATACGAGGCTGTCGCGAAGGAAAGTTTGCCGACGTTCTTGGAGCACTGCCGCGCTTGCATTGTGTTTTCCCCATTTTTAGTCTACGTCTCGATATTTTCCAAGACGCAGTGGAAAACTCGTACGAAATCGCCCTGCGCGACAACAAAATTTTGCACTGCGCGACAAGGATATTGTGTCCTCGATAGATCGATGGGAGGGGGACAGGCCCGTCGGAGCATGCTTTCTTCGAACCTTCCAGCCAAACAAGCACGAACCTGCACATTCTGATGAGCTGCAATGGGTCTGAGATGACTTTCACCCCTCGTTCACTTCGGTAGAGGACATGAAATTATGTGGATCGTCACCACCTTCGCATTGTTATCACTACTATGCCCCTGGGACGGAGTAGAAGCGACGACCACACATCCAGATGACCGCAATGCCGTTACGAACAGTAGCATCCATAGCGGTAGTAGCAGCAGGAGCAGCAGTAGGTCAAGTTTGATCTCCAACACCCCAACTTTTGCTGACATTGTTCTTCGCCACAATTCGAATGGTAATAATAACGATACAGCGGAGATTATTATTTGATTATCTAACCTACTTCGGCAGAACAGCAAAGCCTTTTCTATGACCGCAAGTTGAGGTGTTGTGCAAATATTTTTCAACTTTATTGTTCGAAAAGATTCTGACGAAGACATCGAGGCGAGGATCTACGAATTCTTCCAAAACTTCTGGCAGCGGCAGCCATTCCTGAACCAACGCTCTCTTCTCTCAACAGGAACAGAAGGTGCATGCATAAAAAACAGCAACAACAACAACAAACACACACGTGCATATGGACATATGGGTGCAAGTGTGCACATTTAAAGGGTTCTATCAATACTTCGTGGCTTGTCACCCCATCATCATCATCACCATCATCATCATCATCACTATCCTACTGCTCAGAAATGCCATCGTCACCGCTCCGTCTAATCCCACTCCTGCTGCCATTCGAGTTCCAAGATGTCGAATCTCTGGTTGTGGAGAAGATCGAGCCGTTTGCGGCGACGGTGCAGGGGGAAGGTGATGCTACCGATCTGCTGCCTCCCCAAAGCAAGTTTGGCACAATGTACCGCGTAGGAAAACCCCTCTTCCACATTTATGAATCGCATCATGAGCAGCAGCAGGAGGAGGAGGAGGAGGTGCCATCATCGTCAGCTACTCTTCTGAAACGTATTAAGCGGGCGCTCAGGGTTGACGATGCAACACTCACGCTGAGGCATAAGGCCTCTCTTCTCCACCCTGCACTAGCGACATTAGCACGAAGTATGGAGGTCGAAATCGGCGTAACCTGTGAGGCGAACCTGTATTGGTCGGGATCCAAATCTACATTGAATGCCTTTCATCCTCACTGGGACTCTCAAGACGTCTTCGTCCTTCAGCTCAAGGGCGCCAAGCGCTGGCAGCTGTTTCCCAGCAACAACATCATCAACAACAACAACACGAATAACAAGGCCCTTCCTTTTGAGAGCGACAAGCCCGAAGACTGGCTGCCGATGGAGGATTCACCATTCTTCGACTCCCAGGAGCCGGTGCTCGATGTAGTGCTAAGGGAAGGCGATCTGCTCTACCTCCCACGTGGGCTGCCCCATTTCGTCTCCCCAGTCGCAGGAGAGCCCTCGCTGCATGTATCACTAACGATGGCGACGGAAGGCTACAGCTTCAAGGAGGCTCTGCGGTTCGTGGTAGATGCAAGCACCGCCTTCGACCCCATTCTCACCAGCATGCCGTCGGCTGTGCAGCCAGCGATCCGCAAAGAGCTTGCAGCCCTCATGAGATTGAAGAAGAAGAAGAAGAAGAAGAAGAAGAAGAAAAAGAGGCAGGTGGTAGAACTGTTTTGCTGATGATGGAGGAGGGGGGAGGTGAGGCGGAGAGAGAGAGGGAAGGGGGGGGGCTGATACAATTACCAAAAAAAAGAAATGAACGATGATGCAGAAAGGGGTAGTACCTAATCACAATCTTGCTCCTTCATAATTGCTTCTTCATACCCACATACAATACACACACACACACACACACACACACACACACACATACACACACACACTCACACACAACCACATAATATATATATATATATATATATATATATATATTATTGAAATTCTGTAGACTATATTCTCAATAATATATATATATATATATATATATATATATATGATAATACGCATGCAGAGACGGTCATCACGACCTGCAGTCTCCCGATCATCGTTCCTACTACACGTGCTCGATGCAATGGCGGAAAGAGACGCAAGGTTCCGACAATCAGTCCTTCCGCTCTCCAACGCAACATGGCCGACGATGCACGCTCTATCTCAGGCATGGATTCGAGCCTTCTCTGACCGCGGGGAGTCGGCTGTAGTTACTGACAGCGTGGCCTCTGCACTTGACGTTCAATGTCAAGCTGCTTGCAGGTCGCGTTTGAAACGGCTCTTGAAGCACCTAATCCAGGCCACCCTCTCCTCGAAGGATGAAGGTTGGCGTCTGGTCCAGGAAATCGAGATGAGGCTATTTATGGGGTACCGCTACTTCAACCCGCCCGCTCCGCCATCAAACTGCAAGACGAGCGTGAGGAATAAGGATGATGCGCGAAGTGTTCACGCCGCCACCACCCAATTGATGATATCTGAAAGTAGCGTCTTCCACGTGAACAGGCTGGAGCCCTGGCTGCTGGTGCGCTTCCCGAATGAAAGCGATGAAATTGGGCTACTCGCAAGTGATTCTATGATCGATGTGTTTCCTGCTGCATACCGGGAGCTTCTAGCGACCGCATTGAGACACAGCGGCCCCAGTGGAGATCATGGCTCTACTAGCTTCTCGCTCCGAGATTTGACGCAGCTCTTCCCGGATCTTCCGACCGACGAGATAGCTCGTGTTGTGAAGTCGTTTCTTGCGAGAAGGTTGATGTGCACTGTGCGATGAATGATGTAGCAGGCAGCTGATTCGTCACAACTTTTGTGCACAATGGCGCTGAAGCAAATCCAACGCTCATGCAAGAACATGGCATACCATGATGAACATGAGCACCTCTGCTAGACCTGCTGCTTCAGTGCGAGATGATGCACACGCGGCAGACATTGGACGGCAACAGCCACACTCAGTCGCATTTGGGTCGCACGTGCCGAATAAGAGCAGCATGAACCTGCACTCGTCATTATTGAGCGGGTATCTAGAGACATCGTGTCACATGTCACATCGCATGCATAAAAAGCAGCACTGCGACATAAGCTGAGCTAGTAACGATGAACAGAATAGAGTCAAACATGCAAATGTGCGAGTGGCGCGTGCACGTGTAGCAGCATCGCACATCAAATGATAAGCTAACTGCGTAAAAAGCAGGTGCAAAGTGCCTCTCCTGTCAAATTGTCTCCACATTGCAACGCTTTTGCACATGCGTCATGGAGTGCCAACGTCATGATGTGGTCAACGATGCAGCACAGATCGCACAACTAATCCTCTTTCAATGCGGGCGCTCCTTCCTTGGGATGAGCAACACGAAGTCCCTCGAACAAACCCACCAGCAAAAGCACGTGGAGCCCGGTCAGCAGCATTGAGCTCGAGATCTGTTGTGTTCATGTGTGCGTGTGTGTGTGTGTGTGTGTGTGTGTGTGCATGATTGCCTCCAGAAGCTGAGCTTCGGCGACGATGGCGAAGAAAACGATGACAGCAGTGGTGATGATGATGACCAATCGGCTACAGAAAGCTAATAGAAGGCATGTGATTGAAGAGCGTCTGATGTGTTTCGTCTCTCCTGACCGTGGAAGTTTCTCCTTCCCACGGGTTCCAACACATCTCCACGAGGACGAACATTAGGATCTGAGGGGAGACGAATGGTTGCAATGTGATGATGATGACAGGTGTGCTGATGGCAATGTTGATCGATGGACCTGAAAGCGATGACACCGATGATGATGAAGAAAGAAATGACAAGTGTACACGGTGCAGCACTGACACAGCGCATACGAGATGTAATGGAAGACTCGTTGTTGTGTGTGCGTAGCAGAATTCACATTAATACGCGCCGTTGAAGTTGTGTGCAGCGGTCGCACCTTGACGATATCAGGAAAACGGGTACACCATAGAAGAAATGGCAGCGAGTGGAAGTACCTTCGATGCCACACATATATGGCAGCTATCAGGGATTGCTATCACAAGGACATGTGCAATGGAGATATGCAGTGATACCATCTACTATACGAATGTATGCGTGCTTACATAAACCAACCATGCAGCAGCAGCAGCAGCAAGTATTCAAAGATGTGTGAGGCAGAAAAATGCCGTCAAGATACGTTCCCTCCACCACCGCCTCCTCCTCCTTCCCCCTACCCCTCCTTCAAAAAATGAAAAATACGAGATTACCAGACGTAAAACTGGAAGTGCAGCGAGCGGCTAAATGCCACGCCTGATGATAATGACGATGATGATGATGATGATGATGGGTGGTCAGCAACAAGGTGCTCATTGAAAAACAACAACAAAAGCAAGTTTAAGGATGAGTTTGAGAGGAGAACCAATGAATCAATGAGGATATACTTTGCCAGCAGCAACGAAGAGCGAATTAAGCTCTTGCTGCAGACACACACACACACACACACACACACACACACCATCACCACCACCACCACCACTACCACTCTACTGCTACCCACAATCATAATCAATAATTCTAGTGCTACTAGTTGGTAGTTGTCCCCCCGCCCCCCCCCCATCTTCTACCAGTACTACCGATGAAGTTTGAAAGAAGCATTACAGTTACAATCTTTGAGGAGGGTTCAGCAAAGGGAAAGGAGAGGGGGGAGGAGGAAACCAAAAGTTCAGGGAGTAATCAGTGAGTAATTACGAGTCATGTGTTGTATATATATATATATATATATATATATATACACATCTTTTACACAAACCTGTGTATTTGTGAAGGGTTTATTCCCTCGAATAGCCGTCCAGAGGAATGCCTCCTCTCTCTTCTCTCCCGTCTCTTGCCCCCCTGCTGAATAGCGTGCACGAAGTAAACAATAATGTCACGTATCCCCCCCCCCCCCCCCTCCTTCCGTCTCACGATGATAACAACCCAAAGAAGGGACTACTGGAGGAAACGATTGTGCCCTTACCATTCACAAGATCTCCTTTGATCGTCATCATCATCATCATCATCTTCTTCTTCTTCATCATCAGCACATACGCATAAAGGCTCTCACCACCGCATTTGCAAGCAAAGAGCACCCAGCAGCACGCAGTGGCCGTGAGGAGTCCAATCCTATTCGTTTTGTGCGGAGGGTGTTAGTGCCGATCATGCCCATCGTCATCATTGTTATTATCGATGATTTGGAAGAGATGGTGAGTATATATATATATATATATATATATATATATATATATATATATATATATATATATATATATATATATATATATATATCAATATATTAAATTATACACATATATAAATTTTCCACCACCCGAAGATCTTGGAGGTAAACAGCCCCTCACAGTCCCGCAGAAGCGTCTAATTCCAAGCACGCACACACACACACACGCACACATCATGCTGCTGTGAAAGACTGCATAACGTGGCTTCCCTGGTCGTTCTTTGATGATATTCTAGCATGGTTTGCCGACGATTGTGAGTGGAAAATCACCACCGCTCCTGCCTTCTCTATCAACTACCTCCTGGCCGGATGGAAGAGCTTCGCAAGGAACCCATTTGAAGTTTACGCTCCAGTATCGTTTGAAGGTCTTTGGGGGAGAAGAAGACATATTTACATATATTTATATATAAACAAATATATATATATATATATATATATATATCTATTTATTTACATAGTTTCGTATCTGTTTTCTATCCATCTCTGTGCTGCACACAATGTGAGCTCTCTCCTTCTCCTGTTGCTTGCACGCACGCACACATACTCACGCATACACACACACACACACACACACACACACCCTTGCTAGATTGAAGCTCTGAGATACGTACTCAATTGGGTACTGCATCAAGAAGGGGAATCCCACTGATAATGATGATGATGATCATGATGATGATGATACAGAGGAAATGGAGGAGGAAAGTGGTAGTCAGATGAGGACATAAAGATTATCAAAGATGAGGATGATAGGGAGGAGGAGGGGGGGAGGAGAGCCTGTTTGCACATTTGCGCCCGAGTACGATGAGCTCTTCCACTCTCTCTCTCTCTCTCTCTCTCTCTCTCTCTCTCCCCCCTCCTCACGCACACGCACACGCACACACACACACACGCACGCACCAATGCCTTGGACAACAGCGCATACACCGATGTGAATAACAGCCGACCTATGTAAAAACAAAACAAGAAGCAATATATCCTCCGACTCTCTCCTCCCTAGAGGGGGCGGGGGTCATCGCTGCCAATATTGTTGGCCCTGTATTCTTAAAAGGGATTGACATTGTTGTCCCCCCCCCCCAACCCCCGATCAAAGCATCATCTATCTCTCACCAAATGCCACCGTCTGCCAACAGGATGAGGAATAACCCAGGGGGAAAAAGAATATATTCTTCTGTACGGGAATCATAGTTGAAGAACTTTCCGGCTCCGAGTACTACTCTAACCTATGTATAGCCAACGGTCGAGACGCAGATGGTAAGTAAAGGAGGCGGGGGAATTATTACAACGGACGGGTCGCTGTTTACAGCGTCCTGTGCTTGTGCAAGTTGTTCAATGCTCTTGCTTGCCACCGCAGTAACATCGCATGTGTGCGTGCGCCACCTGAACAATATTAGGGGGGGGAGGCCGCTCTGGAAAGCTAGGTACGGTAGCTAGCACGCAAGTATACACATGCAAATATCAGACCTACGAACGTCGTAGCATTTACAAATACATGTTTTTTGCGGTGAAAACGCTGTACATGTATGTTCCTTAGATCTAGCAGGTATTCTCCGTCCAGTGTCTGCTATAGTGACTGTGATAATTG